>QVNV01010246.1:0-13763 GCA_014825455.1 Pseudomyrmex pallidus | reverse complement strand
TATATATATATATAAATTTCTTTTTTTAGCACCGCCGATATGATCAATGTGACTCCAACTACGGAATATCATTAGGAAAGATTCCTCTACTAAAAATGATCTTATAGATTATCTTTGTTACTTTAAGGTATCACGTTGACTGTGTCATTGGTGTATTTATTTATAGTATTATTTTTGTTAATTGTAATTATTTTTATGATATATTTTATTAGTTTAAGTTCTATTGAAAATATTTATTTTTAGTACTATTTAAGAGATACTGTGGCACTAACAGACACATACATAGATGATGTGACAGCCAATGTGTTATACTAGTGATAATGCAATGCTGATACTAAATGTATTGAAATCCAGTTCTCTAATTTGTCGATTATTTTTTTATAATTGTTAAATATATTTAATGTTCCTCTTTTATATGGTTTTCACGCAATGTAACAGATATATAATTATCTGTTGAGTCTATAGAAGTTTATTCATTTTTAATGTACATGTATGTGTGTTGACACAGGAATAGTTTAAAATTTGTTTAAATGTTCAAGAAATATATCTTCAAAAATATGCACAAATTTTTTTCACAATTTAGTAGTTCACAGACTATTAGTAATTTTGTACATTACTTTGAAATTGTTTAATTTGATATGAACTTCTGCTTAGAATATACTTTTATTAAATACTTTTATTAATTATATCTATAAATATATCTATAAATATTTAAATATATCTATAAATATTTTATTAAATATTTAAATATTTGTTTGTTTCTTAATTTTTCCTAGATATTTTAAAAATATGAGAAAAGTATAGTAGAAATATGGTAAAGAATACTTGTTTTTATTTCAGAAAGAGTATTTACATGTATAAGAAATATAGATAACAATATGTATTTTTTAATAAGAAGCTGGTTTAGTGATATATATATATACACACACACAAATTATTTCATGGTTTTCATGTGTGAATAATTCTTTATAGCTATTTATGAAGTTATTGTTGAAGGAATTGTTTTATCCTGATACATATTCTGAACGCAATTTTAATTTACTGTGCCTTAAATAAAGTATACTATATATATCCGACTATGTAGTATGATACGTAACATATTAAAAAAGTTTGTAGACGTAATATAAGTATTCAATTACTTTATATATATATATATATATAATCGCGTAGTCGTAAAGTTAACTTGCAATAAACAAAATATTTGTGACATCAATTTAGTCAACTAAATGTAATAAATAAAGAATTAAACTCAATATGATGTTTTTCATTTATAATAGTTGTCTTTTCAATAGTTGATAAAGAAAAACTATATTATTTACAATTATTTAAGACACAAACATCTATATCTCGTTTTTCTCAAGTTTGCAAAACAAATCTTATAATTTTACGAAAAGAATATAAGAGGTAGCTAACAAATAGATCGTTCTAGAAAAACGCAAACAATTTGAAACGATTAGAACAAAATGTCGAGTGATGCCGAGCGCGGGCGCGGCGAGCGGAGCAAAGCGGAAATAAGTTTCAGCGCCATCTTGCTACGCGATCACATTGTAATTCGTCAGTGCCTGTGAATGGACTTGTCATAAGTGTTTTATATTCTTTCGCTTCTCCCTGTCTTTCCCAGTCGGTTCGAAAGTTCGCGTTTTCGAAAATTTCCGAGTGGTACACACACGTAAGGTGAGTACAAACGTGTTCTTGTCGTTGCCGTCGCTTGTTGTCACCGTCATCATCGTCGTCGTCGTCGTCGTCGTCGTCGTTGTTATCATTGTCGTTATTGTCGTCGTCGTCGTCGTCGTCTTCTTCATCGTCGTCGTCTTCTTCATCGTCGTCGTCATCGTCATCATAATTTATTATTATCATCATCATCGTCATCATTATCATTATCATCATCATCCATCTATCGTCGTTGTCGTCATCATCATCCTCGTCACTCAATCAACGGAGCGACGAACAGCGGAAAAGTGGACGCGACGGAGTCGCGGCACGCGAGGAATCTCACGCGGCGCGTTTTGTGACATTCCGCGCACGCCGTCACAAACGTGTTGCTCTTCCGTGACGGGAAAAAAACCAGGAACAAGATAGCTCGTCTGGATGTGCGCGCGTCCGCGTCTCGATAACGAGTCGCTGGTAGCGATTCACAGACACACGGCCGCGCCCGTCCCTCGCGCGATTTCGCCGAACTTACTCTCAGGAAAAACAAAGATACGCGGAAACGGTCACTGCGAAATCGACGTACGTCTCTCCCTCATCGGCTCGCACAAGGGTCTGTTTGAAAATCGATGATAGATGTGTAACGCGGTATGATTACTTCATTGGTAGTCACGAGCCCAAAGTGAGCGGTACGCGCTGTGATGCGATGTGGTTGCTCTTTAAACGGGAATGCATCTATCTGTTTTTCTTGTTTTTTTCCTTTTTGTACAGCTCTCGAGCGTACTTAACTGTTTGCGCAGTTCGCATCAATCTTTAAATGTACTAGTAATTTTTATAATACAAGCAATTTTCTCCTTACGTATCCTGCCATTCTGTGTATTTGTGCATGTCATTGTATTTTTTGACAATTGTTCTGCAAAATATTGTGAGGTGAAATTTTCTCTTCTTGAATTGAAAGTATTGAAAGTTTCTGTTCAACACAGTAAATGCATATTTTAGTGTAATATTTCTTAAAATATGTTTTGAAACATATATCTATTTCAAATTGTAATCTGCTGTAATCAACCAATTACATCTTGATCATATGTTATTTTATTGATATTTCAATTTTTCTTATTCACTGCTTGTTATTATTCTAATATAAAACTGTTAGAACAATTATATATATATTATATACATATAAACAATAATATATAAACTATACTTGTCATATACTATGCATTAAATAAAAAATTAACTAAGTAGTACAAAAGGGCAAAGAGAACAATAATCAATACTTTCATGGTCAATTACATGTATAATGCTGTTAACATGATGAAAGGAAACCTTAGAAGAAATGTTAATTCACTTTAGTTTGAGAGATGCATTAGATAATATTTCTAGCATTTTTAGCAATTATGCTTTTTGCTTTGTTTTTTTGCAAGCAGTTCTAGTAATATTTTTGCACAGTCACACTTGATAGTAAGAAGAAAAATGTCATGATGTTATGAAAGCAATTATATGTTTTGTTATATGATTATAGAAAGAATTAATAACTTACTGATAAACATGAATAATCTGTATTATGTAATAAAAATGTTTTATTGTTGCTCCTCTTTTTATAAACTATGACAACATAATATATAGCATTGACATATTTAAAATTATTTTGATAAGTATTAACATTTCAAGATATTATTTAAGTAGAATATACTTAGAATGGTTTTTACCTTTTTTTTATTAATTAATCTTAGATACAGTGATAATATGTTGCAAGTATAGAATGGAATCTATACTATATCTGCTAGATAAGATAAGCAATCAACACACAATATAACAACACTGTGTACAGATAATAAAGTTTTCTTTTTTTTTTTTACAGAAGAGCAGTACATTTTATTAAGAGGCATCGTTATATTCATCACTGTAAGAGGCATCGTTATATTCATCACAGTAAGTAATTTTTTTTCTTTTTTTTTTTTTAAGTTTTTCTGCATGTATTTTATCATCTGCAAATAAGGTAGCTTTTGATTAAATAAGGTTTTCTCCCTGTAAGTTTCAAATTTTGAAATAGTTGCAGTTACTTGTAAAATAGTTTGTATTTAAAGAAACAGAGGGAAGGTACACATATGTTTTTTCTTGCTTAGTGCTTCACAGTTTAATGAAGTATAACAAGTTTCTTTATGTAGTTGATCAACTACCATGTGACTTATTATATGATACGTTAATATAAATTTTAAATATAATTATAACTAAGGCATAGAACATAATAAAAAGATTTAAAAAAAGGTTAACTTGTCTTTGAAAAACTTACAATATAGAAAATTGTTTTTTAATGTTAAATTTATGTAAAAATACTTTTTACTGAATGTTTTTGTCTTAAAAGTGATCCAATTTTTAATTAATCCTCAACATGTGCTACATAGATGGTAACATTTTGCAAAGATTATATTAGTTATTGTAAATTACTACTATTTATAATTATCTGTTTGCATTCTTTAAATTATATTTTATATATTATATATTTTATATTTTCACAGTGAAATACATGTTTAAACAAAAGTACAAATTTTCCAATGCAAGACAGTTATAACTTAGAGTAATGTGTGCAATGTCAACAGTATTGTTATACATAACAAAAGAAATGAGTTGTGCCTATTAAAAGCAAAACTGCCTGTGATCTTGTCTTCTTTTAATTTAGTGGATTGTAACATAATTATGCTAACAATTATTACAAATGTGTCAAATATTTATAACGCTATTAATATTTTGGATATTTACGACTATTAAAAGTTCTTTAAAATTTTTGTTAAACTTAAAAATTTATGTAATATTTATTTGCATAATATTATTATTTAACTAATTAATCTTAATGTCATTATCACCCATATACAAAAAATAGTCATTTATTAAGTGTGGTAAATGTGTATCAAATTTTCTATACTTATTGTATTGTCTCTGACAGTTTAGGCTTTTGTTGTGATTCGGAGTATTTAGTATTTCTGGGCAATATATCCCCTAGAACTTCATCAACTACGCCAGTGATAAAATTAATCAAGAATGGCAATGCAAAAGGTAAATTCCAATAATGTTCACAATTGGTGGAATTAACAAATATACTCACTCGATAACCTGAGATATTTGATGTTAAAACATTATTAGAAGATTTCTGTGTTAAGTAAATAATATGTGTTAATCTTTTTAATGTAAAAATAATTTAATTTAATTCTACGAGCTCTGATTGTTATGTTGTATGTGTGATCTATATTCAATTTATTTTTAATCTTTTACTTTTTGTTATAATGCACTTTTATTATATTTTTAACATTTACCAGCAAAATAACAATAACAATAAAAATTGGTAATGACAAATATGTGACATTATGCAAGTCAGTATTGCATCAATATTGTTATATATGATTTATTTATAAAATTGATTTATTTAATGTTACCACAATGTGTTGTTTGCAGTTTCATTAATATTACTTCTTTTGAAGATAAAATAAATCATGTAAAATATATTAAAATTGCAAGTTTACATAGGCACATCTCAAGAGGGCACAGTTTATCATAAGTAATATTCGAAAAGTATATTCTTTTTTTTTTTAAATATTCTACAACTTTTTGTACTAACATGTGACATTAAAGCATATTTTTCAATTATGTAATTGAAAACTTGATCATATAAGTAAATTTTGCTTTGAAATTACGAATATTGAAGTTATAATATATGTATAAAACTGCTTTGTTAGTTTTGTGTGCTTGTATATAATTGTATTTGAAAATATATCTTTTCCTAATTATATACATATATATATGTATTTTTTTATATTAACAAACTAACGTTAAGTAACAGAACAATTACTTATTAATCAATAAGGATAGTTACAAACGTATGCATAATCAAAAACTATTTAAATATTATTATGCTTAAGAAACATATTTGATATAATACATTTGTGCGTGAACATGGTATAAATATAGGTAAACTATTTTCTAATAAATTATATAATTTTATTTCTTTGCATTTTTTTAAATATATAAAACCCTACTTTTAATATGCATGTTTTTTTCTATCTCTTAATTTTTTCTGTATATATCGATTACCTTATTATTATAAAATTTATATTTTACTAAATTAGTTTATTACTAATACTATTAGTTTTGTAATATTTACATAATCCATACGTTGTTGCATGGCTTGTATATAAACAAACTGCCTATATTTATTATCAAATTCTACTTATATTACAATTAATTATATATCTTGTGATGTAGCGCGTCTTTACACAGTAACTACATATACATAAGTAATTCTAGTAAAGTTCTAATGTTTAGCGTGTGTTTATGTACACACGCTACAAATTAGTGGAAAAATCATAAAGAATCTATCAGAAATCTTAAGCAATTTACATACATAAAGATATTAATATTTATATATTTTTGAGAAATATTGTCCTTACATATTATAATTTCTGATGAGTGATTTTCAAATGTATGTCTGATATATAACTCGATTTGCGTTTAATAAACGTTAATAAATATGGGCCTTTATAGAAGATACATATACTAATAATCGAGTAACAAATAACAATAATATTATAGATGAGAAGACAAGGTCAAGATGTCATGCAGATGAATCTAGCAGGTATTAGACGAGATATTATGAATCTCGCTCATAACTATAGCAATGCTCAGGTAAAGTATCATCCTAAATAATATATAATGATAACAATAGAGTATTTCTAAAAACAACTTCGATTTTTTTTCTATAGAAAGCTGTACGAAAAGCTACCAGTAATGATCCTTGGGGTCCAAGTAGTACACTTATGGCAGAAATTGCCGACTTAACATACAATGTTGTAGCATTTACGGAAATTATGCAAATGTTATGGAAGAGACTAAACGATCATGGGAAAAATTGGCGGCACGTATACAAAGCTTTAGTTCTCTTAGAATATCTCATCAAGACAGGAAGTGAAAAAGTAGCTCAACAGTGCAAAGAGAATATTTTTGCCATCCAAACTTTAAAAGGTAACACAAATATTATTCTCTTCTCTTCAGAGCTTTTCTTACCGCTCTTGTCAGAGATGTTGATTCTCTTTTTACTTTTAATTTCTCTTTTCAATAATTGTATAATTTTTATATAGATTTCCAATACATGGACGGGCATAAAGATCAAGGAATTAATGTGCGGGAGAAAGCAAAACAATTAGTGGCCTTATTAAAAGATGACGAGAGATTGAGAAATGAGCGAGCTCGAGCATTGAAAGCAAAAGAGAGATTCGCACAGTCTGTTAGTGGTTTTGGAAGTGATGGTTTAGATACGATGTCCCCTGTTAGCAGAGACGTAAGTAAACGTAATATTATTGATGAATATAATATATTTAAACTATTATTAAAATAAATAATAAGTTATTACACAGTTTCAGGATTGGGAACCTTGTAATTTATCTGAACCATCGACTAGACGTGCAAGTAAATTTTCTCTTTATTATTATAAATTTTTTGTATTACAATCTTTGGTATTAAGATTGTTTTAATCGCAGAGAGACAATTTTTTTACGCACTTGATCTAGATTCTCTCATCATATTTCATGCATTTCTATTGAAATACATTTTCTATTTCATATAAGAATTAACAAAAAATCTATTTTTTTTTCTAGCGGAGCTGGAAGCCGCAAGACCGCAAACAGTAGGAGAAGAAGAATTACAATTGCAACTGGCCTTGGCTATGTCTAGAGAAGAAGCAGAACAAGAGGAACAAAGAAGACGTAGCGACGATGTAAGATTACAGTTAGCCCTCAGCCAGAGTCAGCAAGATTTTAAGTGAGTGATCAACAAAATTTTGCAACATAATATAAAACAATATTCGACCTTGCATTTTACGTATCGATGTATCAATTGCAGAGCTCCGCAATCCGAGAAGCAAAGTCACATTTTAGATTTACTTGATGTACATTTAGGAGAAGCAAGCGGCTCTTCTGCACAAACCGATCCTTGGGGCGTTCCGATAACTGCGCCGCCCAGACCTCAGGTACTTTGTGCTTATTTCGTTAAGTGCTTTGTGCTTATTTAACAACAAATTAGATGATTGCATTTTGCATGGTAACGAATGTCGTTTTTGCATGATATGCACCAGTCTTTGGATTTATCTAAGTTACATGAATATAAGGTATGTCCAATGAACGTATTGTGGAGGAAATCAGAATACATATTTAAACGAATAGAATAACATAGCGGAGTAATTGAAAAGTGATTAATAAAGTTTCGTTTTGTGCAGCCACAAAATGATCCGTGGAGTGTTCCCACAACGAGTACTACGTCACCCTCGGTAGACCCGTGGACACCTGTTCCTCAACGATCATGTAAGTATCGTTACAAACATGTATCGCAATAGTATGTTTTTTATTACATTTTTATGTAATCTTTTTGTGTATTATTTTTGTTGAAAACGATCATAATTGTTTGTCAGAATAATCTCTATTATTACATTTATATATTTTTCTTTTCACTGATTAAATTACTTTTTCTTTAATTACAGCTACCGCTATCGATCCATGGCGCGCACCTGCACCATCTCCTGCTACGGTCGTATCTCCTCCTCGTACGAATGATCCTTGGTTACCAGTTCCATCTACTACTGCTGAATCAGAAACGAACAAGGTGACATAAATTTATTTTTCTAAAATCTTGCCAATTCCACGATAATCATAAAAACACGTATGTAAAATTAATCTTTCTCTAATATTCTTCTTTCATAGACTCAAGATGGCATAGCATCGTCATCATCTTTCAGCAACTCAACTTTGACACAAAACATCGGCTTTGCAACACAATCTCCTCAAAATTTAGGTTTTAACTTGCCACCGGCATCTTCAACCGCTACTGCTCTCAGTACTACTAGCAATGGTTTCAATGGCACAGGATTGGGCTTTAGTAATTTTTCTTCTCAGAATAATGGTAACGCCGTTGCAACGAGTCCGCTCAGTGATTTAGATGAATTCGACGTCATCAGTAATAGAGCAAAACTTGGAACTAGTCCACAAACAGTTAATAATGGTATTTATGGTCATTAAAGTGTCCAAATTTTTCTAGTAAAATGGTTTTTAAAACATTTTCTAAAAGTATATATAAATGTTTAAATAGATGGTACATCATTATCAGGAGATCCCTTCGATCTGGGAAGCATGGCTGATAATCTTCCTGCCAGCACAGGTGCTGTAAAAAAAACACCACAATCCTTCTTAGGGGAAAATTCTTCGCTTGTCAATTTGGATAATCTCGTCAGTGCTTCAGCGATTAAACCTGCCGCTCCTACGCCTGCAAGTAAGTCTTCCGTATCCGCAATTAAAATTGTGCAAAATGCATAAATATTGAGAGAAAGATAAGTCTAGTATTCTAAATATTTTCGCTTAATATACTATTGATAAAATATTTTATATTTTTTCGTACTTATATAAAAATTTTTGTATATTAAATTTTTTTTAGCATTAAACTCCATCAGAGGTAAAATCTAATTCAAACAATAGAGAGTCACTATACAATAACTCAGATTTTTATTTAAAAAATATATATTTTTTTTTATGTGTAACACTCTAATTCTGCAAAATAGCATTTCATTGGAAATAAGAGTTCGTGAGTATCAATAATACGACTAAGAATGTGGCATGAATGCATGAGTTGATTGAAATATACAGTATATATTACTGCTTATGATATATTATTTCAGTGCGTCATTTTTTATTTTTTTTTATTTTTTATTTTTTTTTTATAGCTGAGAGTACTGTGATTTGAATCTTTCTTCAAAATATATGTACATATATATATATATCTTATACTAATAATATTCTAATATATAGTACATAGATTTTTTTTTATCTTTCAAAAATCGATTCTTTTTCTTCTTAATTTTCGCAATTATATAATTTTACTTGTATCTGTGTATTTTGTGCAATATGTGAAATATATATAAATTATCAAAAAACATCAAACTATTACATACTAAAACAAAAAATGTAAAAACATTTAAATAATTGCATTGTCTCTTTAGAAGTTATTTTACTCTAATAATATATTGAATTTTTATAGCAACTATGTCATATCCAGCAAATCCGTTTGCAACTGTGACGCCACCACCCCGTCCTACAATCAATCAGATTCGGCAGGATCCATGGACAGCAAATACATCTACTGCTAATCCGTTCCTCTCGTAGCCTGATCAATAAATCGAAATCTTCATAGTTATTGCGGTCTACGAGACATGATTTGCAATTCTAATTGTAACTCTGTACGGTATAGATTTCGGTTAACAAAAAAATACTTTAATTGTAGCAATTACGTGAAAAGGGTGAGACGCGATGTAAGAAGGAAAAACCATCATTTCATCAATGGATATTTATTGATTAAAAATCATTATTTTTCAATGAATTATATAACGTAACACACTTATGACCGTTGTACAAGTTTTTTCTTTCTTGCATGTACTACTCGCTTTTTAAAGTTTATTGTGGAGTAATCACTTAACAACTAACTAATAGAAGTGTGACATATGTGTAATTAAACGATGGTTGGATAGTTAAAAAGGTACAACACACCTAAATCATGTTTTAACTTTGTGAACGCTTAAGCGATTCCAAAGTACGACTAGATTTTATATACACTTCTTTCTTTATATGATCTATTTTCTATGTACGAATCGATTCAGGGAAAGACTGCTCAGCAATGTCGCTTCGCTGTTGGGGAAAAGAACATAAGATAAAGCTGGTATTAAGATCGGTTTGTGCGTTTTACATTTGTACACATGTTTTCTACAGTAAAAACGAGATCGTGAGACTGTAATCGTGATCTGGAAATGCGTTGTTATATCGACCAGGATTCTCCGTTCGCGTTAAATGCGCATAGATTATGGTCTGCAAAATTTACAAGTGTGGCTTGCTTTTTAACAATAAGAACTTGTAGTGCAGGGACAGTTACTGTGTTGCACAGACGCACGAATTTGTTTCAGCTGTACAGACGGTCAGTTCACAAATAACGTACTGCAATTTGACACACACAAGGCACTTTTAAATGAAAAAAACTGTGAAAGTAGTATTTACATTTTTTTAATGACACATCAAGGAAGTAATTGTGTTTTTTATTACCTGTATATTCGGTTTTAATCAAAACCGTAAACACTACGTCAAGTTTGTGCAAACTTAACGTGGCCGAAGAATCAAATTCAAAGAGCAATGAATAAGAATTACGTATATCGCCGCGTATTTGAGAATCATCGATATATATAAACTGAAATAACAATGCGTTATTTCTTATCGAAGATCGTATTCAATTCATATTTAACATTTTTACCGAAATCCCTCAAGATATTTAAAAGCGAAGTCGCTTGTAGAATAAATATAGCAAATCTATAAAGAGCAAGTTCTTGCCTACTCGCTACCGTGTTTTTAAAATTCGCATGACTCGAACGATACAAATCAGATTTCTTTGTGTGTAACAAATTTATTAACATGTATTTTGATTTATATAAAAAAATGTACATATACATTATAATGTATCGTTCCCCACTTGTCAAATGTTTGTGGTGTGCTTTATATGTAAGAAGTTTTGATATATTTCCCACGAGGCTATTGCTCGACACATCGTCATTGCCATGTTCTATTCTTGTAGAAAATAGTATTGTTTGAGGTGTACGAAATACAACTTATACACGAATAACATAAAGAGCTAAACTTTTTTAAAAAGAAAATTATCAAACTTTTACATGATGTATACCATCATTTACTTCAAAATAAAATAAAAAAATAATGCATTTTCCAATTTTATACGAAGACAACCGTTCGTTGTCAATGTCGCTACATAACATTGACAAAGGGGAACTGCAACCATCGAACTATCTCTATTATAAATCAATCGGGAAAATTACACGATTCAACAGCTGTTATAAACAATCGAGCAAATGTGTTGATTCCAATGTATTATTTATTATCGTTAAATTTTCCATTTCTGTTGGCTTTACGCAGTTTTAACATACTTGCTTATATGAGTGAAACTGTATAATTTAATTGTAATTTATCCAGATGTTCGCTAGGACATGAAGTTAAAATGTATGATATATATAACGATTGTGTAAGAATTTATATATTTATATATTATTTAGTAAGTTTTCAAAAATATAAAACAAAAGATTTTTTGTTAGCCAATAACGCTGTTGAGCGTAAGATGGCACATCGTTCTATATTTCTGTTTTGTAGTGCTTTTTTGTTGTCTTCTAATTTTGTTTCTATACCTATATTTTTTATTCATTTTATATATGTAATAATAAATATAAAAATCACTTATGTATACACAACTTCATCTCTGTGCGAACAGTAGAATATTTTAAACATTTTTAAAGCTAATGTAATAGCGAGAAAGAAATTCAAAGAACATTTATATAAATAAATATTATATATTTTAGTAGATTATATATATGGCATACTTATTAATATTATATAAATAAATATAAAATTTTTAAGTTTTCTCAATTAAAAATATTCAAGATTCCTTGGAAACTTTCTTATTTTCCAGAAAATAAGATTGTACACAGATTTCATCATATCGGACAATCGCGTAACAATATTAATTTAAATATTACAATATTCATTTATTCAATAAAAGAAAAGATATATATATTATTTATTTTTCATATAGCTTATTTTTTGTATAGCTGATAAGACTTATCTTTTGCATTTTATACATAACTTAAGTGATATAACTGCAATATATAATTTATTAAAATATTCAAACAAAATGTGATATACATATAAAATTTTCATTTTTATAGAATAATAATATATAAAATAATTTGTTTAAATTTACACAAGTTATTTATGTTTTTAAGGTAGTGATAAAATAAAACTAATGTACAACATATGTGAACATACACACACACACATGTGAACTTCTTTTTATAGATGATAAAAATCTGTATATATCAAAGATTATGTAAATTTAGTTTAAAGAGATGCTTCGGTTGAAGAATTTATCGTAACTGGTGGAAGAAAATACGAACGCACCTGGCTGTGTAATTGTGCTACTTCAGCATCTTCTCTCTCTAAAGCTCTAATGAGTTGCGCAAATTGTACAGTTCCTGTTTTACACACATTCGGTAAATATAATTCTATTTTATTGTTTTAATAATAATAATACTAATAATAATGAAAAATAAAAACTAGAGTTTTAAGCTTGTAATGACTACGTTTCGATATTCACTGTCAGTACTGGGAATTTATAGCATATGTGATGTGAAGTATAGATTTTTAGCTGCAGTGAATATTGGTACGCAGCCACACAACACACAAACCTTCTCTTCCTTCTGGAAATCCATAATTTTTTATGACATCCATTTGAATTTGTGTTACTAATGGAAATACAAACTGCATCATTTTTAACATTTCATTGCCAGAATTTTCTTTTGCTTCTGCAAGTTTTTGTAGATTTTCTGGTGTGTTCAATGCTGTCAGAATATCTGTCAATACAGCTAAAAATAAACAATGAATTTGTTTCTTTTTTCTTCTTTCATATTAATTTGAAAAACTGAAGGCATGCGGTATTTTCAAATATAATATAAATGCGTAACTGATTTATTTTATTTACAAGATGTATGTAAAATTCTCTGATACATACCTTTTGCGGTTTCTAATGTAAATCCAGGAACACTTGCCATAGTGTAAAATTTTATTTTTTTGTGTCGTATTATTAACGTGCCCAAATAACCGATATTACAATTTTTACGAGCACAAAAAGTATAAAATATATATATAACAGGTTATAAAATCTTCCAGGCACTCTTTTTATACTGTAATTATTTCATTAAATAGAAAACACGCTCGAAGAAAATAAAAATTATTAGACATACAACTCTGAGACACAATTTCTAAATATGACCAATCGTAAAATGTTTAACTCGCAAAAATAAAAGATATTTACACATGAAAGATGTTTACAAACCTAAATCTCTGTCATCTAGCGCTAGCAGAAACACGTTTTTGAGCATGTGTATTAACAGAGAGAAGCCTGAGAGCGGCCAGGCCCATAAGCCTGGATCCTCATGCAGACACCGGCGCTTTGACACCGAGCGTGATTGGTGAAAAGCGAGT
>QVNV01010245.1:0-22103 GCA_014825455.1 Pseudomyrmex pallidus | reverse complement strand
CCTAATACAGAGGTCGAAAACGTTTTATATATCACACCTCGTACACAATAAACAAGATTTTTCAACCACACACATCGACAACCGTGTTCCGCTCATTACGACCATTTTTCGACATTTTTTAAATTTATTTATCTTATTGAAATTGAACGGGACGGAATCGGCGGCCGAGAAGAAATTACAAAACTATGAAATAAGCAATTATGTAAGTCAGAACGCGAACAGTCGCGTAATTTAGCAACGAGAACGTGTGTGGAAACAAACGTGCGTCACACGCGTGCTTTATGGTCCGTTTCCCGGTTCGCAATTTAAAGCGGAGTTTAGCTCGCAACGTGCCCCGGTCTTCTCGCAACACAACGCTTATTATGATACCTTACGCGAATCGTGTCGAAGCCCCGACCGACCGTGTCGGTCGGCTCCGCAAAAGGATCGCAATTAGCCGAGAAACGAGAGCAATCGCGCGCAGAAAAAAAAAAATGCAGATAAATCATTATGCGCGCGTATAATAACGCCATTGTATTCGTACGGTGTGTGTTCCGTTTTGCGAATATCCCCGACATGGTTTTACTTTCCGCAATCTTCAGAAATCACGACTTGTCGGACGTGAGCGCTTACGAAAAACTCGGAAATTCCGCCTTCTGATGGGATCGGTCCCACGATTTAATTACCGCGCGCGAGCGTATTCCGATTATCCAGTTATGTTTAAACGCGAAGGAAGTTTCTTCTCTCGACTGTGTGCGTGTTTTCTGGGAAAAAGTGTGTCGGGGACTTGTGCGTTGACTACGAAATTACGACCGCCGTTGCCGCCGCCGGCCGATCGAACGTTGCGGTTTGTATGCAACACATGTGGTTTTTTTTCCTCACCGAGGACCGCACAATTAACCGCAAAATTGCACGTTAATTTACGCGACATGTGTCCCCGTCGAGTGCGTGCCATATGTTGAACGAAACGGCGGCGGCGGCGGTCCGGTTTACATCGCGGGCGATATTATTTCGTTTAATATTAATCCTGCGTACTTTCTGCGCAAATGGCTCGCGCGACACCGCTCGCAATCTTCTGAATAAACCGTTCTCGGAAAAATAATTGCGACACGTTTTGTCCGCTCGTTTGTTTCTAAACATATTCGCGCGCGCGCGCAAAAAAAAAAAAGAAATAAAACATTTACGATCGCTTCACTTGCGACACTTCGTGACAAATGTACGATTGTGAGTGGTTTTTTAGTCCTTTGTTAGCGGTGACTGGGTTACTCGAGACTCGATGGATATTTTTTAAGTCGCGCCTATAATTAAAATATCGCTCCGCGATTAAAAGAGCGAGACACCTATCCACGGTTTAAAGGCCACGTCGTGTAACTAAACTTTGGCACGTCCTTTCGTGAGTTAACGACGTAACACGTTATATTGGGGGAAATAATATGAAAAATATGTTAATCGAGGATTCGCGCGCGAGCGAGAGAGGAAGTTAGTAAAAAAAAAACCTCTGCGGGATGAGAATTATACTCCTTTCCGTCTCGTAAAGTCAACAGTGCTCTCGGATAATTAATGATCCGTCGGAACGAAGAGTTGTTTTGCGCCCGGCGCGGTTGGCAGCTAAATGCCGAAGAGATATCACCGCAACCGATGAATGTCGCTGACCCGCTGACACACATCGATCTCTTCGTCGAAATGCGCGCGCGCGCGTTCACGCGCTTCTTACGCACCCAAGAGTGTCTACGATCGCGAGAATACAAACTAGCGTCGCGTGCCAATGAACTCGCTGTGGCGGTTCCATTTCGTTTTTTGAATCGCGCCTTTTCGTACTTGCGGCGTTTCCGTCGCTCCCGAAATGCGGCTTTGACGCAGAAGATAAATAAGAATAATAAACAAAGTCAAAGAAAAGACGCTCGCGCAGTAACAACAAATAATATAATAAATAAGAAGGTCGGAATCGAGCAAAAATAAAGTTGGTGAATAAATATTCAAATAATTTTATATTTTTCGATGTGTATTTTAAAATTATTTGAATATATATTCACCAACTTTATTTTTGCTCGATTCCGACCTTCTTATTTATTATATTATTTATAAGAATAATATTTTTAATTGATTTTTTTGTGTTTAATTTGTGTGTCGTTTTTTTTTTGTATTAATGAGATCTTCTCCCGTTTATTGATAAATGAACTTTGTAACCGCACACGTCAAAAATATCCGAGGATGAGTATCCGCCGAAGCTTATCATCTATATCGAAGTTCATCCTGTTTTTCAAGGCCTCGTGAAAAGATTTGTTCTTGTTAGTTCGAGAAAGGGCTGTGATTACGAGCGAGCCGCGGCGATTTATGACGGTTATTCGCGGGACCGATAAAAATCACGGTGGAACTATGGGAACGCCCGTGTAAACGCGTCGTTTAGATGTAACGACCGAGATAACGAAGAAGATTTTAATTATCCGCGATAGAGAAGATTCGCGGTATACAATATACATATATATACATTGATCCGCGAGATGTAAGATTTACCGCTTTCCATCGTGTGTGAAAGTGAATCCTCCTTGAGAGTTCGTTTTGTAAGTCGAAAAAGATGCAAAGTCAATGACACGCGCCGCCGTTTGTGTGATCGCGATCGTGTGTGCGCTCTTATACATATGTACATATATATTCAATAACACTCGGTGAATAACGTAATCGACCCACTTCAAAGAGAAATAACAAAATCAGGCTCCCAGAATGACGCGACGCAGAGCTTGTTGCAGCGAAGGATCACTTCAAGGGAACGTATTTATTTCGCGGTCGATTAATTAGATGGCGTGAGGTAACACAAGAGTTAATAAACATCGTCCGGCCGTCGTCGTACGCGAGGATCGCGTTATGTGTGTCTTGTTGCGAGAGAGAGAGACCCACTTTTGCTCACTTCGTTGAATTTTCTCGCTGCACTTCTCGGATATCTCGCGTCCGTCGCGCTTTTATGAAAAGTGCCGTGGAAAAGAGACAGGCGCGTGAAAAAGAGACCAGTTTTTTTTAATCCTTCGCAATCGTTCGCGGTGACTGGTTCGCTCGAGGCTCGTTCGATATTTGTGAAGTTATATTCAAAGTGAAATTTATTTATAATTAATCATAAATAAAAAAAATTACAACGAGACAAAATGCAAAAAATCGAATTAACACAAATATTATATTTTTTTTTCTTATTTTAAGAAACAATAAAAACTTAAACAAATATACGTGTATATATTTAGTACGCGGAACGACTTTTTAATTAGAACACACGGATCACCGGTCTCCTCCGAAGGTTAAATTGCTGAAAATGCAAACATGGTGAGAATCATGTACGACTTTTTTTTTTTTTGACGTGACGGAACAAACGGAATCAAATATCCGTTGTGTAACCTACATGTCTCTTCGCGGAACCGAGTCTCGGTTCTCTCGGTCTTAATAAGGTGTAACATTATGTAATTATCCCATAAGTAGCTCGGTAAAAATCATATCGCGATTCCATCTGATTAGCGAGAGAGAGAGATTCCGTAATAAATTATTCGCGCGTTTTTTTTCAATCTCCTCCCTCCGGATTCAAACGAACATGAGTGACGCGCGCGCGCGCGTCTATTTTACTCTCATTAAATTCGCATCTTTCATACGCGCGTTGCTCTCGCGTTGTGCGGACACTTCCTTCTCATCGAGGGAGCATTTCCTTTCGCAAGCGCCGTTCGTCGACTATTGTAATTGCAATTACCCGTTGTGTGTGTTCTGCGCGCGACGCAATCAATACGCGGAATGAATTTTTTACCGCAGCGCGAGTCGAGGAAGTGTTGTTTTGTGAACAAAGTCATTATTATCTCAAAGAAGAAGAAGAAATAAAGAAGATGTATTTGAATTTGCAGAAACGCGGGCGCAATTTATTACTTTTCGCGTGCCGATCTCGCGTTCCCGTTAGCCGCAGATTATTTTACCATCCTATCGGCATTGTGCCGCATTAAACCGGCGACCGGTCGGATACCGAGACGAGAGCCGAGAGAGTGTAAGACAGAGAGAGAGAGAGAGAGAAGGAAAGAACGAAAGACACGTCTCGAAACTTTACTGCCAGGAGATGATCACCGTTACCGTTCACCGCAAACACGGCAATGAGCGCGCGCTCTACGTGTTGGTTTTTTTTTCTTTTCTTCTCCGGGTCCTCTCCCGCGGACGGAGAAAAGAAAACTCTCTGTAACGAGAATTGTAAATCGTTAACGCATCGAAAGAATCCCGGAAACGAGCCGTTCCGTTTCGTTTTTTTCGCGGCGTGTTGCCACACTACGTCGCGATCGACTTTCCCCGACGACGCGATCGATATATTCCGCACGATTTATCATCGGCAACGGACGTCAAGATCGGCCAGTGGTCAGTGTCACTTTTCTTGCTTTCTCTCTAATCTCGTCGCAAGAAACAAGCCGAGCTGTGTTCGCCGATTTTTCTGACGCCGGACTCGAAACTGGTATATAGGTGTGCTATCGATCGGAGTGAGGAAAAAGAAAAAACCAAATCGAGAAATCGTCCAATTCGAACATTCACGGTGACTTTATCTCTTGCATATAAACGATCATTAATCACCGGATCGAGGGAGTGTTGGCTATTTTGTTTTTCTATCTCGATTAGATCCTGTTTGTTGTTTTTTTTTTTTTTAATATAAAACTGCACGGACGACGGAAACCTTGAGGCGGGTCGATGATCGAAAACGCGAAACCTCTTCGCGGATCAACGACCGGCGTAAATAAATCGATCTCGATCAGAAATGCGGATTCTCCGGGGAACGTGGTCGGTCGCGCGTGAAGAAAACGCCCGATTTCTTCGGTTTTCTTCCTCCCCGCGAGAGTTGTTCGATCGCATAGTTTAAACCGGCAATTCGGCCGTGACGAAAAATGAATTTTACTCTCGGGGAAAATACGGGCGATATCGCGAGCGAGCGCGCGCGCGCGTTTCATCGATCGATGTGAAAACAAAGCGGATCAATTCGCGCGCGGTCATTCAGTCACGTATAGCCTCATCATCGGGGGATGAGAAGTACGTAAATGTAAGTGGAATGCTGACGTGTAAGATAATTTCGCTAGTCGATATATCGCTCGAAACTGGAACGACGTCTCGTGGTATCATTTCTGCGACACACTCGGAGAAAAAAATAGCGACCCTATATTTGAACGTGCAATTTGTTCCCTGTACTACCGCAACATGTGTCTCGGTTCCGTCCGCGGTTCTATAGTCGTTCCGGTTGCGAAGCATCGAAGCGTGGATTCGACACAACGACTCGAACAATCGGAGTAACCGAAGGGAACGAGATGAGTTATTTGGAGAACAGAAACACATAAACAGAACAGAAGGAAATCGATCTTAGAAATATGGGAGTCTATACATTGCTTCGTTTTTTTTATACCATCCAGTACAATGTGGTCTGTTTCGAGTAAAAACGGGTTCGAAAACGAAAGAAGAACATCTGTTCGTAGTTGTCCATTGTAAAAAAAAACCTGTCTTCCGGTTCTGGTGCACCGAATAATTTTCCAGAACCAAGACTTTCAGGAACCACCACATTCCTGTGTATCGCCTGTTAACTTCGCGACGCAAAAATCGATGTCAAATGAAAATTAATTTGAAATGGCAGTGCGCGGAGTTTCGCGCGCACGCAGTTATCGGTGCGTGTTTATTAATTTTATTATTTGATTTGACATCAACGAGCCGTAATTAAAGATCGATCTCGCTACCGATTCTCCGCGTGCGTGCTTGTTCAATAATAATACATGTAGCACGTAGGGAGATTGTACACGTATGTATGTAGCCGATTGTGGGTTGCGCGCGCGCGCGGGATGGAAGGCGAATCGCCGGCGGTGTAAACCTTAAACGCGCCTCGGTAACAATTTGTCACCTTCGGCTTCTTGCCGCTACCAGTTCTAAAGTTAGACGCCGCCGCTTCGAGAGAGCCGGTATTTCTCTTTCTCTCTCTCTCTCTCGAAGGCGTTTCTGGAGTTAATCCGTAAAGTGGACACACAATGAAGCGAGACTTTCCAAGCGAAGAGACTCTCTTCGCCGAGTATTAACTCGTTATTAAAATCCTTTTAATTAAATTGACTTTTTTTTTTCAATTTCACAGTTTTTGTTTTTTATTTTTTTAAATTAAAACCGTTGATTTAATTTAAAAGAGATATTTCCTCCGTTTGCGAGACGCGGAGAAGCATTCGAGAAAGAACTCGCGTCTCTCAGGGCGTGCCTTTCCGTGTTCCTTGCAGCCTTGCGTCAACTTTCTCCGCGCATTGTCGGCGAGCTGGACGTTCCTCACGTCCCTCGCACGCTATCGCATAATGCACAAGCAAATTATAATAGCGATAAATATTGCGCGAACGTCCTTCAATGGGAAATGAGTACGATATTTAAAAAATCGCTTTTGTGTTGTTACAATAGTTGATAATATTAAATACAAATTACATTTAAGCGTTCAATTATTTTTTTTTATACATTCAATATATTTGATACAAACTCGATAAGGTTATTATTATTTTCGTACTCGCGAACACGCTCATAACCGGCTCTCTCGACCCGGACTCGATACGATTAGCATAAGATGCGAATGGAATTCATAATCAATGATTTCTCGGATCCTGTTATTATCGCGCTTACACGTGTACGATCAGAATTCGGACGTGGAAAGTAGTAAAAAGAAATGTAGTCTTGTATAACTTACTTTCGCGCGAGGACAATAAAAAGAATGTGAGGAACTACGTGTAAAGAATTACACGACGCAACTACATAAATAATAATTTACTTGCGCGTTGCGAAAGCCACACAGAAATATTAGAAAATAAATTTACAAAATAATTTCATTGCGATAATTGTTTTATTTTATAAAAATACAAAATATCACACGTAAAAATGATTTTTTTTGTTGTTGTCAAATAAAAGAACAATCGCGCAATGCTTTCCCTCGGTCTCTTCTGTCGAAATCTTTTCCGTTAATTCGTTCGCGCGTCGGACACGTTGCCGGAATTAACATAATTCGTGAGCGGAATATCGGATTGATACCGAGCACGAAGTACGAGCAGGATCGCGATCGTGACACCCGGGCGGGGTCACCCGGTGTGAGCGCAGATGCGAGGAAAACTTGTGTGTGTGTGTGTGTGAGAGGAATGACGTACATACGTTGTTACGTTTGCCGTAACACTTTCGGGGAGGTTCTCGATCGTCAAACGGTGATATCGGTAACGGTACGTCTTTCCGTATGGACGCGCACGTTGTCGCACGCGATTAACACGTGCATCAACCGTCATTGTCCTCTCACGAACGGGGAGGAGAATCTCTCGCGATTGCATAATAATAGAATCTTCCGGCACGAAACGGCCAATTTGGCAGCTGCCGCCGCTTCTTTCTGCTTTCTCGCACGAAGACATTGTGTAAAAAAAAAAAAAAAGAGAGAGAGAGAAAGAGACGATCGGAGAGGGGCGTTAAAATAGTTTTAGCATAAGTTATCTCCCACGCTCTTTATTATCGCGCAATATACGCGCGCGGAATGTGACCGTCGCGGAATAAAATCGTTATTATCCCACGAGATCTGCTGAACGCGCGCGACGATACCGATTTCCTCGAGAGAGAGAGAGGAAGAGAAAATTTCTCACGCTCGTCCCTTCCGACAAAAAAAAAAAAACTTGGTGCTGCGTCAAATACACCGTACGTAGGAGCACATCAGTTCCTCTAGTTTTTTCTCGAGTAGCTGGAATATAGTCTTTCCGACAGAAATAGAGACTCTTCTGCAAGCACCTTCTGCAAAGACACTCGCTAGAGAAGGAATACTTGACGAGGTCTCGGCTATATAGAGGCCGAGTCATTTCTAGAGCACCGCGTCTCTCTCTCTTTCTTTTTCGCTAATGACTGTCATCATTCTCGCCGCATGTCGCGTCCTCGTGTCCTGCAGCGTTGTTCGCGGAGGTACTTTTAGCGTGTCCCGACGGAAAGATACTTGCGGAGACTCCCGGCGGTCATTAGCGAGATGTTCTCCGCGTTTCAACGCTTCATCTTCGGCGTCCGCTCCTTTTCTCTTCTTTCCGCGCGCGAAATTTCTCGCACTCCGCTTCCTCTACGCTTTCTGGGTTCTTCCTTCCTCCGCGGCGGCGGCGGTGTGCGCCAGGTGTGGTCATTAATTTCACAGCGAGATGGAAAAAGGTCGGCCCCGGAACACAAAGATACCCTGGAGTCGTCTTTCTCTCCTTGCTCGTTCGCCCGTCAAAGCGAGGGAGGACGGACGGGGACGGGGGGGGCGTGGAGGGAGGGAAATGAGGATTCTCCTCTCGCGAGACAATTATTCGCGAAGGTTGAAATAAGACCGCGACAATATTACAGCTCGCGCGGATATAATCGCGAGAAGCGAACCGCCGCGAGAAGTATTCAACACAACATATTTAAACAAAATATTTACGAGTGAAGTAAGAACGACAACGTGCGCGTAGGTACGTTGAAAACGCGTTGCGTGATAATGGAATAAAGAAAAAAAAGAAAATATATTTCGCTCGAACGCTGAAACACTAATTAAAATTTTGACGATCCGCCTTTAAAAAATATTTCGTTGAGTTTTAATCAAATAATTCTTTTTTTTTTTTGCAGTTTTTTCTTTTTCGTGTAACTGTTCTTCGTCCGCTTCTGTTTTTTTTTTTGGTTTGCCCCGAGTTCGCGCAGCGCGGAATGACGTTATTTAAACGGGGAACTTTTTTACGACAGGTCGGGTGGCTCCTCCAGCGCGTCAAGTGCCGGCACGGGATCATCGACCGGCGGAGGTCCTGGGAACCCGGCAGGAGGCGGCAGGATGGCCGTCATCGGCGTTACCAGGAACGTGCGTCTGAGACGTCGCGGCAACGCCGGCTTTGGATTCTCATTACGCGGCGGGCGCGAATACGCCGCCGGTTTCTACGTCAGCGACGTTCAACCGGGTGGCGAGGCTCACAGAAATGGACTGAGGGTATTATAAAAAAATACGTTTAGTTGTTTTTAGAGATTTTCGTCGATCTCCCTCTTTTTTTTAATTAAATTTTTCGCATGCCAATCGACTAATATTATTTTTTCGCTCTCATCGTCTTTAGGTGGGCGACCAAATTTTGAGGGTAAACGGTTATCCCGTCGAGGACGCCGTGCATCAGGAGGTCGCGCTGCTGGCGAAGAATCAGCAAGTGCTGGTGCTCAAAATTCGAAGTAACTATCTCGTCTCGATCTCTCATTCGTTTCGTAAAATATGTGTTGCACCATGTACGTACATACCTACATTTGTTCTGCGCGTAAAAATGTAGGACGCTCCGCTCTATTGCGGGGGAAAAAAAAGAGAGAAAAAAAATTAATAACACGTACTCGCGGCGCGTGTACACGCAATAATCTCTATCTCGTTTAGCGATAACAACGAATTTATGACCTTCGATTTGTATTTGCAGGTGTGGGGATGATACCCGTGAAGGAGTAAGTATATATCGAAACTTAATTAAAACCTCGCGCGCAAAAAAAAAAAAAAAATAAAATAAACAAACAAACTGCGCGCAATTCTCTCGGCACACTTGTTCTCCTCTCTCGTTATCACAAACATCCTTTTATGATTCGCAAAGCAACCCGAATGATCCGGTTACCTGGCACATGGTGCAGCAGCAACAGCAGCAGCTACAGTACAACGAAACTGGTTTAGGCGGCGTGCCGAGCACAGAAGTCAGAATTCGCATCCTCGTCGGCGAGAAAGGCCGTCTCGGCTGCGGCGTTTGCAGAGGAATCGTACCCGGTCTTACCGTTCAGGTTAATAGCTTTAATTTAGCGCCGTAATTGAACACAAGTTCGCGCGAATAAGCGACCGAACGTCGCTCGAGATTTGCTCTCGTGTTGCGAAATTCTCAGGTCGCTTTATTTTATTTCAAGAGTTTAAAAATCATTTTGTAAAAAACAAAAAAAAAACCCGATGCGTTCAGGGCACGAGGGAAGGCGGTCCCGCGCGAGCGGCGGGTTTAAAGGCCGGCGACGTGATAATCTGGTGCAACGGCCAGCGGCTCACCGATCTGCCGTTCGAACGGGCGATCGAGGTGATGCGCAGCTCGGCGATTCTCGACCTGGTGGTGCAACGGCCCACGCCTCCCAATCACCTTTACGACTGTCCCGAGCCGCTTTGGACGCGCGGCTCCAGCGGCTACGACTCCGAGACCTCGAGCGTGGTGACGGCGAGCCCGCCGCCCCAGCATCAGAACAACTCGTCGTCATCGTCGCCGCAGCATCAACACCACGACTGCAGAACGCATCAGCGATATCCGCGCGACGACGCCTGCAACAACAGAAACGGCAGGTCAGTTGACGATTCGTGATACGTAATTTTTCGAAAAAAAAAACTGAAATTCAAAGCGAAAATGTCGCGTAACTCGCGAGCGCAATTATCTTGAAACGTGGAACCAAAAGACGTGAGATGTTAATTAGACGTAGCGATCGTGCCGATTGTATGCGCAAATTTTGCGGAACGCTATGCCGATCGCAATTAGCGATCGGTGCCGGTTATCGTCGCTCGAATCGGTTTTGTACGTCGCGCACGAAACAACCGATAATATCCGCGCAACAAACTCGTTGTTCGTGTATATACTTACAAGCGTAGGTATCTTTTCTCTTGCTCTCTGTCTTTCTTGTCGACCGCGACTGTTATCGGGTGCCATCAATGAATTTACACCGCGGGAGAAAGTTGGTCCATTAATAGGACACTCGGCGATAACGATCTTATAGAGAGAGAATTCCTTGCCGCTACGTAAACATTCATCCTGTTCCTCGTTCCCTTCGTGCCTCCTTCGTGCGGGAATGCGCAAATTCCGTTCTCGCGAGAAATCGCCTTTGCTTGCGTAATATCGCCTCGCGAACGCACGTAATTTGTTCATAAACAAATCCCCGATTCATTTCCGGATCAATATACATTTGTTCGCAGAATATGCTGTCCCCTCGCCTTGTCGACCAGCAGCTGCAGCTCGTCCTCGGAGTGGACACACGCGGACCAGGTAAAGAATTAATATTAAATATGCAACACAGATGCATATCGTATGTACAAGCGATATAAAATCAATATCGGAAATCATTTTCACAGCATTTTACATAATTATTTTTTGTGTTGCTGCATTTTGCTTCCGGAAAATTAATGCAAATTAAATTTCACTTTAAAAATACGTTCATTTAATTAACTTCAGTGTTTTTAATTACAATTCAGAAATTTTATTACAATTTTATTTGCGTAATACGAGTAGTGCGTTTTACGTAACAGTTTTTCAGTGACTTTTATTCTCGATAAAAAAATATATCTTTGTTTAAAATATGCGACAACGTTGGAAAACGGACAGAGCGCGGCTCCGAATGGTCATCGGTCGCGATCTTAATCGAACTGTTTTCTAGGCGGATTGGTCGCGAAAACCAAATAACACGACCGTGATTCGTGTTAATCAGAGCTCGAACCAGAATCATCGGCCCGCGCCGGGCGAGCAGTATCACTACAACCTGCGCGGCAATTACGAAGACGAGATCGACAACGAGCCGCTTTACGATCCGGTGGCGCCCAGAATCGACTACGAGGTGCACGATTTCGACGCGAATCCGCGAGACGAGGCGAATCGCCGACTGGCTTATCGGCGTGATAACGCGTCGAGGCAGCTGGACGTGATTTACGACGGACCCGCGGACGACTTGCCCATGTACCACGGTCCCAAAGTAAGATTCGCAATCCTGTTTTTATCGAGCCGTTTCTCATCTCAAAACGCGCTGCTAGACTTGTTAAAGCGCGCGAGGTAAAACCCGTCTGAATTAAAAAAAAAAAGTACGTGAATAATTCTGCGTTCACAGGAGAACGGTCAAGCGGTCGATAATCGATTGGCGGAGCTGCAGCTTATGCAGAGGCAGAGCGAGACCGAGAGGAAAACGATAACAACCGTGGAGGTGCATCAATCAGTTTGTCCACCTGCGCCTCCGCCGCCGCTTCCTTACAAATGGCCAGCAGGTTTGACGACTTCTCTCTTTCTCTCTCGCAACGTCGTCGTCGTCGTTAGAATAATAACCGGACGCGATGCGGAGACTTGCTCGCGATCGCGTCCCTCTCGCTCGCGACAGAAGTTTTCTAAATATCTCCTAACCATCTATTTTTTATTGACATTCTCCTTCTCTTCCTCGATTTTTTTGATGGTCTCGAAGTTCGAATCTTTATGTGAAACATGAATTTAATTATCAAATATAATATAATTGAATATCGTGAATCAATTTCTCGCTGCGACAGAGACGAAACCCATGAACGCCATGGGCATGCAAATGGGCAGCACCATGTCGATGGGCAGCACCGGTTCTACGGAGACCGAGTCGAGTCTAGAGTCGTCCTGCGGCAAAGACTCCGCCTCGACGTCGTCGTCTCTGTCGACGTCGTCGTCCTGCGAACCGGCGTCCACCGTGTCCTACGGATCGGCGACCGGCGGTTCCGGCAGCGTCGCGAGCAAAACGACCACCGAGACTTCGACGACCGCGTACGCGACGCCGCGCAAGGACATCGTCAGGACGTCGCCGATCGCCAGCACAGATCTAAGCACCGCCATCACGCAGGAGTTGCAGAGGCGGGCGCAGCAGGTTCTCTTCTCTTACATTTTTTTTTTTACTCTTCTATAAAACTTCTTTCGGGATTTATTTTTTTTAGTTATGCAATTTGTGTGAGAAAACGAGAGTAAAATCTCGATCTGAAGAAAATTTCTTTTCTCAGAAGATCGCACACAGTCCTTCAGATAAAAATTCGAATTTCTCCTGTTATCGATCAGATATCACGCAATCGCAATTTCCTTCTTGTCTTTCTGTTTTTCGAGTGCGTGAATAATTATTTTACTCTTCGATTTTATCTACACGTATATATCTTTTTCGTTGCGTAAAATAATGAACGTCATCAATGAACTGAAGCGCGCTATCGAGAAATAATCGCGATATCTACGTAAAAATTAATAATCTTTCGTTATATATATAAAAAAAAAAAACAGATTATGTTTTATCTTATTTATACTTTCATAGAAATGCTTAGGATAAATACGTTTCGCGGAACGCACATATTATTGTTTATTTAATATATATATCTCTCTGTTAATTTTATTTATTTTGTAAATAACGTATTTCCCGGGCGACTCTACACAGTCGCATCTGTGTAGTTCGCGTGATAATACTCTTATTAATCACGTGTCACACGTATTGTGTTTTTCACCTTCGCGCAGAGAATGACCAACGCCGCCAAAGCAGAAGCCCTGAAGGAAAAACCTACGGACAACCGCAAGCCGCAGAATCCCGAAGCTCTAAGATCGCAGGAACAAAAAGTCACACACGACAAAGTTATTTAAAAAACGACTGTTAATTTATACAGTCATATAACGAGTTCAAAACTCGTCGAAAGAGATTTACAACGTTGCGATAAAATTGACATTGTGTCTTGCAGCTGATGGAAGAATTCAAACGCGCCCACCAAAAGATGTTCAATTCCGCTCAGCAGAAGGCGCAGACTTCCGAACAGATTCTCGAAAAAGTAAGTGTGAAATCGAGTTGTGAAAAAAAAAAAAAAAAGAAACGGAACTTTATCCATTTGCAAAAATTGTGTCTCACAGACTTCTCGAAAAAACTTTTGCGTGCGATATAACAATAGTCGCACTTGACGTTTTGATATACTGTTCTCAGTGATAAGCGGTATCTGCGAGTATAAGTGACGTAACACGCTTTGCACGCGTTGCATAATTATTAATTGCGATAATGTCTTCCTTCAGAAATGAGAAGGACGCGCGCGCAAAGTAAACTAAAATTACACGAACGCGCAAAAAAAACCGCGCGTGCGAGAAAGATAATAAGAATTTTAATAAAATTTGAAATATAGTTTTTTGAGAGTACAACATACAGTTACGTAATTTATATATGAATTTTATCTCTGCACGAAATCATTGTTTCAAGCCAAACAAATTTTATTCTTTGTGGTTTTAACATATGAAAAAAAATATATAGCGAGCATAGAATTTTTTTCACGTGTTTCTCCGAAGATATTTCAGCGCGTTTCGAAGCGTGGCTGAGACGAGGCTCGTGTAAGCGCACGCTCGTAATTACACAACCGTGTAAGCAAGGATCCGCAAGGTGTAAACAGATAAGAGAACGAAATTATGAGGACTCCGGAATATAACACGTTATCGTCGGTGTGTATGCGTGTGTGTGCATGCACGCGCGCGCAATTTGCAACGTGTGCAACAATTGCGTGTGTATTGCGCAAAGGTATACACACGCCAACCTTACAATACGTGTGTATACCAGGTAAGACGCACGTCGGTATTGTTGAAACGAGAGATAACGAGAGCGGGTTTGCGTCTTAAAAAGTCACGTACACAGAATTCTGAGCGATCTGCTTCAGTTTTCTCGCGACGATCGCCGCACGTATTCGCGTTCGATCGCGAAGGGAAATGTGGATCGGTATCTTGTGTGTGTTATTGAAACGCGATTAATCGCGATAACAAACGATTGCGCGCGCGATGAGCATCGCGGGATAATTAATATCGTCTTACGTATCAGATTTGCTTTTATTCGCCTTTAACGCTACTGGTTTTTTTTTCTTTTAATTAAACGACATATGTAATTATCTTTTCAATATATCTTCTTAAGTCACTTTTGAATTTTCGACCTCGATAATGCAATTGCTGACGAATCTGTCGATTTTTCGCCTAATTAAAGCAACAATTAGCACCGGTTTGAGGCAACGTTGATTGAGCCGCCGCTCATTACCGTCTTATCGTTCGTTATCGGAACGCACTCGCGGTTTTCATCGCCGCAAAACGACACGACAATCGGCAACGCGATCGCGACTTTAGTCGATACGTCGTTCGCGGCGGCGCAACACGACACGGTGTCGTTGTCGCGATCGAGCGTCTCGTGGCGAATTTTTTCCTCCGCTTCGGACAGTTTCCTACGAATTCCCGCAGAGACGTGCAAAATATAATAGGACTTACATAAGAACCGCCGCCGCGGTGCTCATCCTGCGCTCCGCGTGTTTTTCTTCAGTCGCCTGTCGCCGTGCCGCCGAGAACGCCGCAAAGTCGTGCGATAATCGTAATTTGAACAAGGAAACCAAAGGTTGCAAGTAAAACAATTTCAGACCCGTCATAGAGCGGGAAAAAACTTTTTATTACAATGTCATTACAATGACATTTTTTTTGGCGAGAAGTTAAAAAGTCAGACATGTTTTTAAATCATTAACAAATAGACACGAGTCATCTTTTTCTGTCTCTCTCTCTCTCTTACCGTAAGAAAAACTGCCAGGGAAGGTCGTTTGAGTATTATGTTCTGTCTCTGCGGATGTGCAAGACTAAAGATTCTGTTTTCGCATCGATTATTCTTCGTGCGCTATAGTTGCGCGTGTAGATTTAAAATAGACATTAACAGAAGGATAATGTGTGACTGCGCGACGTCCGTTGACTATAAAAAGTGCGTGGAAAAAAGATAGAAAGGGAAGTGTGGATACGCAAGGAATCAAACTCGCAAAAAGAAAAAGATGAAGAGTCAGATATTATGACGTAAATTGTATACTCGAAGAGTATTTTTTTGATATACGTATAGTTGGAAAGTGTGTACGCGAATTGAATAGTAATTTAAAAATGAACAACACGAGCGACACGAAGAAGAAACAAGCACTGGTCACGATCACTCCGTACAATGTTAGTAATTATAATATAAAGTGTGTTAATTTTTAGCGTTAATTCACGATTTAATTTAAGACTTGAAACGCGCGTGTGTGTTTGTGGTTGAATTTATCGCGCTGATAAATCAGTGTGCAAATAATATCCTCCCTCTCTCTCTCTCTGTGTAATCAATAAACACGTCAAGAGAGAAATCGTATTTTAAAAATAACTCTTGTTTGTTTTAAAATTAAAATTTTATATTCTCCTTTTGCAATGTGTTTACACTAATTGTGTAATAACAGTTTTGCATTTTCAAGCACCGGTATGAAAAAAATTAAAACTTTCTCATTAATTTTTTACAGTGTAAGTTTTCAAGCAATATACGCACATCACAGTTATTGTGTGAACCTGTTTTAATTTCAGGAACAAGGAAAGAGAACGCTCAACGAGACTTCGGCAGCGACGGCGACGACGGGTTCTACGGTGGCACCGCCGGCTCCTCCCCCGCTCCCGCTATCATCGAAAAACCGAGGTAGCGACGACTCGGTGGAGATGCAGAGCATCGAGTCGTTCAAGTTGAAGGAAACGCCGAGCACGGTGCCGAAGCCGCCGCCTACGTACTTCCCGGTGACGAGCCCGTCGAACGGAAGTCCGCGTCACATCGGAAGCAAAGTCGCCAGCGGCAAGGACGCCGCGACCAGCCCGGTCGCCGAGCTCACCAGGACCTCGCCCTCGTCGCCAACCAACAGCGCTCAATCGTCGACGAGATCCCCGTCCAGCAAGGTAGCCGTGAGAATCGGGACGTACGAGGGCGAAACTAAACAACCGTCCCGGTTGGAGTTCTTGCCGCAGCAGTCGGGTCGTGAGAAAAACGGCGTCGCCGAGGAGACGGTGAACGGGCCGGTCGTGTCCAGGCTCCAGAACGAGCTCGTCGCGACGCTGCAGAGATCGAATCTTCGAAGAAAGACTGAAGGGGTGAGTGAGGGGTGGCGTGTTCGATAAAGCGAGAAATAAGGAGACCTCGTTCTCTCTTTTTCAACTAATGTGCGAGCGATATTGGTTTCTTTTATTGTTTCAGGACAATTTGTCGCCCGCGAAGACAATTTCGGAAAACGCGGCGACGTCCGGCAACGATACAACGAATTCCGAGCCGAACAGGCAATGCCAGAGCAACGTCGAGAAGCTCGCATCCGCCCTCGGCAACAAAGTGACCATCAAAGTGAATCCGGAGAACAGCGGTCGATAAAAGAAAACGATGATTAACGCGCTTTATTACATATTATACACGCCGTTAAGAAAAAAAAGAAAAAAAAAGTGCGACCAATTTATTCGGAGTAAATATACATGCATAGGAACGATCCTTTTGTACCTTCGTACATTTTGTACATTTTTGCACATTTTTGCATCCGAAACGGTTTTTACCAACCATTTTTCCAACCGTTTTTCGATCTTCTACTAAAAAAAAAAGCGCTCTCCCTTATTGGTGAGGTTCTTTTTGTGACACATGTTTTTATATAATCTTATTTATTATATCGTACATATATATATTATATATATATTGTAATCGAAGAAAGAAGCTGAGTTTTCTTATTAACCGAGACGAGGTTTTACGACCAGTATTTACCACGTAGTCTTTGAATGTAATTTACTTGCGTCTCCATGTACGAATCATCATAACAGAAACAAATTCGACGAGACGTTGAATTTTTAAATAAAAACAACGATTTAAAACCAATCCTCAATCCTTTATTGTCTCTCGAATCAAACGTGAATTGTAAAAGCCTGTGTACATAGGTTTTTTCTCCCCCCCCCTCCCCCGTCACTTTTACACAAAGTATTGCGCGAGAAGTCGCGCGCAAGCGACAGCGTTTTTCTCTCTGACGTTTCGTCCCGATGAGGAATTTTAATTTTTCGACGCGGTTAGAAACTTAGCAACACAGACAGGCGATAGAGACTTGTCTAGTTTTGGAAAAATCTTTCGGTCGTGTACAGAGAGACTCTCATAGATGATTCGAGCACCGCGGCATCGTCCTCCTGATCGTTACCCTCTTCGCCGCGCGGGAAGAGTCGTTCGACGTGCGTGGCATGCGTGACGAGACGAGATCGGTCGATCGCGATGCTCGCGCGCGGAGCAGCAACAAGAGGATACGCAGATTGCTGCTGTCGGAGTATCGCGAGTTCGCGTCCGAGACGATTCTGGTCGAGTCGCCGTTCGCGGAGACCACCAGAAACGGATGCGGACTCCGTCAGATCACTCTGGCTCTCACGCCGACCAGGTTGATCGTCGCCGCCGACGTTCTCCGATCGAATCCGGGCTTCTTCTGCCCGCCCGGCATCGACGTCGGCATCGAGAGCTTCGAACTCGTGTCCGTGTATCCTCTGGAGTACGTGACGCTCAGCGTGTTCAGGAGACGACGTCGCAGAACTCTAAAGGCAAGGTACACTCCTTTGAGAGGCGAAAGGAGTGATAAAAAAAATTCACCTTCTTTCACAAAAATGTTATTTTCTTTTGTGTTAAAAAAAAAATATATCGCAAATACATGACGTCCTTCTTGAAGAGAGAAAAAGATTCGCGGTTTTCGTTTTTTTCTTTTTTAGATTTATCGACGGTCGCGCTAATTATTACGAACTCGGCGGTCCGCGCCGTAAGATCTTCTGGAGAATCTGGTGCGAACAGGTGCGGGGATTGCTGGTACGCCGAATGGACGGTAGCTCGTTGTCCGAAACAACGGCCGCGAGTTCGTCGAGCAGCAGCACGTTGTATTTGTTGTCGTCGGAGATCGAGATCAGAAGCAATCATCGCGACGCGAGACGCGGGAAACCGATACTCAGGTGCGCTGCTTCCGATCGACAATTAAACACTAATTTGCGTTTGATGAAACGTGTAAAATTTTAATGCGCGCACTCAAACACGTCGTGCGCGTCGCTTGCAAAGTAAAATTCGCGCAGAATATGGAAACACTACGGAGGCGCCGGCGATTACGTCGCTCCTCCTTCGTGGACCGAAAAAAATCTGTATCTTGGTCCGTCTTACAACGAGTTGATGGACGGCCGTTACACGCCGGTCCCGGTGAGATTCGCCGGCGGAAGTTTGCAGGACGTAAGGTACGAGCTGGAAGATCGCACGCCGTCGTACATCGCGCGCAAGAAATCCTGTCGCAGCTGGCCGTGCCGGAAATACGACGGCCAGCCGGAATTGCAACGCACCGGCGGACTGTGCGACGTGCTCTTCAGAAAACATCCCAACGCGTGTCGTCGCGAATACACGGCGAGTTACAAAAGTTCGCCCTGCAACATCTGCCAGCTGGACGAGACCGTTGGCGTCAATCTCAGAAGGCACAGCCGATGTCGCGGTTAGAAAGAAACTTATAGATTTGTGCAAAATTAATAAAATTTATTTGTTTTTGGTCTTTTTAATTAAAAAAAAAAGAACTTAAATCTCCTGCAAAGTTACGTTGCGGTTTTCAATCAAGTAAATTGCGAAATCGCCGATCGAATATGCGAGTTTCTCGTTGCGACTTCCAGAGCATCAGAATACGATCTCCGAGGAGGATTTCATAGAGCACGTGGAGAAGAAGTACGGAAGCCGCCAGGGATCAAAAGCGTCGCCGACGTCGAAGATATCGCGGTTCGGTCTAGGCGTGCCGGAGAAGTGCGACTCCGAGTTGATTCTGGGTCCCTATCCCAAGGATTCGAGCTACGGCGCTTCCGAGTTCGCGCACAGCTTCCTCGATCCCCGCGAGTTGCTCGAGAGCGGAGTGACCGTCTGGGAGAATCGTCGCAAGTTCTCGACGACGAGTCGTCGCAGACATCTGCGCAGATACGCGCTCACCTCGGCGGCGCATTTTCTTCACGCGCTCGGACCGTGGTCGGTTCAGCCCGGCGAACGCGAATCCGTGCAGACGCTGCGATCGCCGAGCGCGGTGAACATTCGCCGACAACCCGCGGACGCGGAGCTGAAGCTCCCGGTGTCGCGCCGTCAGCTGACGGCCAGCGTTTCCTGCGCCGCTCTGACTTCCGGCGGGTCCAGCATCGTCGCCACCGTCACGAGAGGACGGGTGATACTTTTCTGGACGCCGGAATATTGGTACAGGCCCCAGGCAGCCGCGGTTGCTTACAGGTGATGCAAAGAACCGTCTTTTAAAATTATCCACGTATTTCGTGTATTTAAATTCTAAAATTTAAACAATCTCTGTAATTAATTTTAAACTATCAAACACAGAGAACTGAGACATCACTTGGCGTCTCTGCGGGATTTTCAGCAGAAGGAGAAGCGGTCAAAGAGAAAATTCTTCTGCAGACGAAAGACGCGGATCTCAGGTGAGAGCGGCAACTCGGAAACCGCGATCACCGAAAAATCCAGCAGTCTCTTGGAACGCGTGCTCTCCATAAACGCTTCTCGCAAGCGGGACAAGAAGACGTGCGAGAACGCGGACGTCGATCGTGGAACGGCGCAGCTGCGACGGCTGCTGAGAATGAATCTTCGCATCACCGTCTGGGACTTGAACAGCGGCACGCTGGCCACGCAGCTGACGATGATCGATCGCGATCTCTTCGTTCGCATCCCCGCGACCGAGATCGAGGTGCTGATCCATCAGAAGTCGTCGCGAAACGCGCCGAATCTCGGCGCGTGGATCGCCTTCAGCCATCGGATCGCCTGTCTGACCGCCAGCGAGATCCTCGCGATCAAGCAGCTCGACATGAGGACCCGGATCATGGCGAGGTTCATCAACACGGCCGAGAAGTGCTTCGAGCTCGGCAATCTTCAATCGTGCAGATCCATCCTGGCTGGTCTGCAGTCTCCGCCGATTTACAGGCTTCGCAGAAGCTGGGCCTACCTGCGAACACATCACGCCACCAGGTTCATCTTCTACTCGCAACATCGAATTTAAGCAGATAATTTTATTTATTTATTTATTTCTTTTTTCTCTACGTTAAAACGCTATTTTAGATACGAAGCGATGGAAAAATTATGCAAAATCTACAAGAATCCACGTTGCCCGAAGTATCAAAAAGCCTGGGCCGCAGCGAGGTGCAATCCACCCTGCATGCCGTACGTCGGTCACTTCTTGATCCAAGTTCTGGGATTGAATGACTCGTTGAACGTTCGATCGAACTGTATTTGCAACCTAAGGAAAGAGTCATCCGCAAATATTACTTTCGACTCCGCACTTGTTCGCGATAATTTCGACGATCTTCGCTCGGAAGACAAGACCAAATCAATCGAACCGAAACAGTTTAGCCTGGCTAGACGTATCCTCGCAGCAGCATTGGCCAGACTAAGATTTACGACGCGTCAAAACGTTGTCGTTGACGATAAAAGCGACAGTTGGACGTGCAGACAGCGATATTTGGCGCGCAAGTTCTTCCGTCGCTGGGACGTGATCGTGTTGAGGTCGAAGATGCGCGCGGAGAACGAGGAAAGATTGAAGAACGTGAACTCGAGGAGAAAACACGTTCTCGACGTAGCGACCTGGTTGACGGAATGTCAGAGATGCGCGCTAAATTACAGGTTTCCTTTGAACTCGTTCGCGTGCGAATTTCTGTTGAAAGCGCGTTACAGAGAGGACCGCGAGAACTTTTTCATCAGCCTCAAGTTGGAACCGCCGAAGGCAACGTGAAAACGAAACGCGACCAGAGCCATGTAATTAAACTCTAACTGTAATTGACTCTTGTCAACTGCGAAACGATGTGTGACTCACATCTCGGGCAAAAAAAAAAAAAGATCAAACAAAAAACAGAAGAACAATTATATATTTACAGAATCGAAAACAGATTAGAGTAATTAACGAACACTCGTTTGTATAATTGTACAAAGATTTTCTTAGACCATTCAGTATTTATTGCATCGCGATTTATTCGAAAGCAGTTTTGTCTGGAGAACTTTCTCTTGTCAATCTTATTGTAATGCCTTTATATAATTATTATTGCTACAACACTTTTTAATAAAAATACGTCTTCGAATTTTAGAAACGCGCACAGCTTTGAAATTTTTTGCACAACTTTTATTACTTTTACTAAATTGACAATTATCTTGGTGTTTAATTAGTTCTATTATTTTAATACGAATAATAGAGCTGTGTAACATAAGTGATTTTTATGAGAATTTTATAAGATTCTTATATTAATCACACGCGTTACTTTATGTACATACCTACACACATGTGTGAGCACGTACGTTTTGCTATATTTTTTAACCACACCAGAAACAGTAAAAAATATTACTGCATCTGACAGTCCGCAGTCTGTGCAAAGTGGGACGGAAAAATATACACACTATACTTTGTTTTACATGATAATATATTCTCTGTTTAATAAAGATTTTGTAAAAAACTGTTCGTAGTTGTTACTTCTACTACCTTCTCTAAAATCCTCGAAAAAGTATCAGGAGAACATAACTAGCAAGGAGGTAACACGAAGTCAAATTCCAGGAAAAAGTATCAGGAGCACGAAGTCTTTGTGCCACCTCTT
>QVNV01010244.1:0-11128 GCA_014825455.1 Pseudomyrmex pallidus | reverse complement strand
AAAAAAAAAAAAAAAAAAAAAAAAAAAGCACACGCCGGCCGGTGTAACTTAACGCTTTATTTATTATAAAAGCGACGTCTCGTTTCTAACTGCGTGCGCCGCGTTCTCTATACATTTGTTTCATTACGTACGTACGTACACGGCGCTTACGTAATGTGGCATAATCCGTAAACACGTGTAATGTTGCCCCATTGTCGCAGTATCGCAACGGCGTCGGCGAATTAACTCGCGCGCGAGGATATTAAAAACAATAGCGACGTTATACCGTCCCTCGGGGAGATTCCCCCCCGACCGACCGGGTGACTGGACGTGAGCGCGCGCGGTCGCTCGGACACAATGCGATCGCTCCTAATCCACGCGAGAGTTATGAGGTATCACAAAATGACGCGCGGTGAAGGGAGAGGAGAGAAAAGAGGATATAGACGCGATATCTTGCAGTTTCTCCCTCGGAGAACGAGATTATTCGGGCCGTCCCGTTCGACGCCAAATATCCGCGGGCGCAACGCTCCCTTACATCCACGCGACTAGTTTCCCGAGCCAATTAATTAAGAGAGCGTGTCGGCCACGGCTCGTGAAACTACAAAGTTAACGCGGATACGTCGATAATCATGATCGCCCCCGCCTGGGATAGCGATCGTGAACCCGCGAACGGTCACGATCATTAACTCGCACGCGACCGCGTAAGAAAGCGCGGGAGAAGGTCTCGCCTTCGTGTCACACAGTGATTTGAATTTTAGTGCGTTGAATCCGGTGATTTTTTACACCGTGTAAATAAATTTGTAAAATTCTCAAATCGCTTGACCGCGACAAGAATAGAGAGCGCGTAAACGAAAGAACACAAACGGAGTTCGAAGAAAGGGAGAAGAACCGCAAAGATAAACTGATCGCGAAAAGAGGACAAAAGAGAGGAAGAGAGAGGAATAGAGAAAAGAGAGAGAGAGAGAGAGCAGCAGGTGGAGTACCACGATGGAGAAAAGAGGCGGTTTCGAGCTGGCAATTTCGTTACCGTGCCACACATAACCGAGAAGAAGAGGAGCAGAGAGAGGAACCGGTGATATAAATATTTAGAAGCGTGCGGTATTTAAATATTAAACACCCGCTTGATCTCTCTTTCTCTTTCTGCGCCCCCGTCTCGCGCGTTGTAGCTGTTTCTTCTTTCTCTCTTTGACCACCGCCGCCGCGCTTTCCGACGAGGGAAGAACATTCCTGCGGGAAAACGACGCTTTACATCTGCTTTTTAGGACGTGGTGGTATTAGAAAGACACACACGCCGAGGTAACGTGACGCAACATCGTGGAATGTTTCTTGTCGGGGACGAGAGTTATCCAGCAGCGAGAAAGTTCGGGAGATGAAAGAAATACGTAATGTGATATGACGTGATGTCGCTTTATCAGGTCGCTCTGAGAAACATCTTTCAATCCCCCCCGCATTAACAAAAGAAAAAAACGAACAATAATCAAAAATAATAATAAGTACAAAACTAGGGACAAAGGAAGAGAGGATTAAATCAAAACTGCGAATATAAAGTCGGAGATCGCGAAACGGAATTCCGCGACTCCGCTCTCTCGCGTCTTATCGCGCGCTTCGAAACTTCGGTGAAAGCTCATAAACATCGTTAGCTCCCGACACGGCCGTCTCTCTCAACCTGTACTCGTATATAATTAAATCTCGTGAGAACTTCATCGGCGATCCTCTCCCCCGCCTCGCGGCCGAGGTCAGCCGAGGAGGAATTGCGGGACTTCGGAACGATCCTTTTAATTGCGGTCCTTCCTAACTTCACGTTCCCCAATTACCCGCGAGATATTTCGCTAATCTCGGTTAAACGGAAAACAAACTTCACTTCTCATTGCGCTATATTTGACTCTGTTTTAAAACTGAATCCGTCGAGCTCGTTGAGAACAAAGGTCGAAAAGTGCGGTTGGATTTACTTCTCTTTGCGACAAAAAAAAAAAAAAAAACTGAACAAGATGCGATCAGAAATCGTTGGAATTTCAGTCAGCTGTTGTAGAGAGAGAGAGAAGCTATTTGCCGAGGATATTTCACGACCTTCTTTCCGTGAGACGCGGAAGCCTCACAGTTCACGGAGGAGGAACGTCGCGTCGTTAGCCAGGCAGGGAAAAGCCGCCTCGAGGGGGAGTAACTAATCGAACTACTGTACTACATGCAGTCGGTGCGCGCGAGAACATGCTTATAGGGTCTCCCCGCAGTTACTTACACAAACTTGCGCCTCCTCTCCTCCTCCCTCACCTCATTCTCTCTCCCTCTCCCCGATAGCGATAGGGGAATCCCAGTAATTCCCACCGGAGCGTCGGAACAAATGGGTGAGGATCGTGTATGCACCTCGAGGATCTCTCCAGCCGCGATCTAATCGCCGATCGGGTCTCCGATCGATCGGCCGAGTCAATTGATCGATCGAGATAACGGGCTGGAGTAACTTGCGCTCGCCCGACGAGCGATTGGATCGCGTTAAACTCTCATCGCCACGAGGGTCAATCGGCAATTGATGCCCGCGATTATAAAATAATAAAGTATTATTTCCGCGCCGATCCTGCGTGTATGTTGTTGTCTTCAACGTTTGGAAAATAGATTTCGCAAAGTGTTTCCTTGTAGAAAATAAAATATAAAATTGATGGTGTGTTAATTTAATTATTTATTAATTCAATTAACGTTGTTATTTATTAATTTATTTAATTTCTATTGGAGAGAAAAACAATTATTGTAATATATTATAATAAATATTATAATATATGTAAATGTGCCAATTTTCAATAGAAGAAAAAGCTGTTTGTCAAAAGCTCATCGTCGATTTATCAGTCGGCGATTCGGTATAGAAAAAAAAAAAGAAAAACGTCGCGTTGTGTTTCGCGAAACATTAAAACGCTGCGGAATGATTAAAAAACGTCCGTTTCACGAGCGGATTTCGGAGACAAAAGAGCGCCGGCGGATTATTTCGTTCGTACGGTATATTCATTAAAAAACGAGTGCGCGGAGAGTCGAGTTTCGATAAACTCGACTCTCGGAGTTTTCGAGAAGTTTCTCGTCGCGCGCGCTTCAGGGACGCGCGCCGGCACTGCAATTCCGAGGAGTTTCCGCGCGTCGTGTCTTGCTTCAAGTGAGAAAACAAGACGTCCAAGTGTGCCGCGCGCTTTCGTAGAGTTTGCGCTCGGATTTCTCTTCGATCAATCGCCGAGCACGACACGCTTTGTTAGCCGGTGCGCGCGCACTTCACAAGAGACCGGACGGATTCTAATGAAAATTAACGTCACCGGCTCGCAAGCCGATTACACACACAGTCGAGTCTCGACCACGTGTGTCGCATCGAAGATCCAAATTATCATCGTGAGACGAGAAAAGGTGTCTGTAAATTTACAATCAAATGTAATATTTATAAAATCTTTTTTTTTTTTTTCATCTCGCTGACGTCAGCGCGTTCTTGGTGGTGGATTGTTAAACGGTTATTGACGCGGGGAAACTGCGGGGATTCCGTCAGGTCGGGCGCGCGGTACAGCGACGATAAAGTCAATTAAAATTAATAAGGTATTTTCGCGTAAAACCGTCTTCCCTCTCTCTCGTGGATTTATCTGTTCGCTCGAGTGTGTTTCCGGAAAGTTGGAGAGTCTGATCGCTCGCGAAAAGAGCATTCGAAACATTCGGTGGGAATGCGATCTTCTCCCGACGTCGTTAAAAACTTTGCGCGCGTTTCCTCCTCCCTTCCGCTCCAATTGGTTTTCCGATACGTCTGGAAAACAGTTGATAGTGTATACACTGCCCATTAACGATATCGCGTTTCTTCATATCAATTTTTCTCAGTCCCGCCGTCTCCCTCTTCTCTTTCTCTCTCGCTTTCGCGCGCGAGTCTTTCGGAGCGCAACAAAGTGGCGGCGAAATGATACGATACTGTTACACAGGGAGAGAAAAAGTCGAAGCGAAAACTTGCCAGAACTCGCTCGTGTAGTTTCCCAAGATTTCTCGTCGAAGATTTCCGCGTCGCGCGAGAGATTTTCAACGCGCTCGAGAGGAAACTCGCGTCGAGAGAACTTTATTTGAGAGCGCGCGCGCGCGCGCTCGCGCGAGCGAGCGACTAACGTGTCGAAATTCGTTCTGATTTATTGCCGCGATTATTTCTCCTCCTCGTCACCGAGTACATCAATCTTGCACGTCGCGAAATGTTTTTTTTTCCTCTTCGTGTTTTTTTCCGCCGCGAATTATTTGCCGCGAGATATCGGGCGAGAGATGTTTGTCGAAATGTTCTTTGCACAGCAGTTCTCACGGTGCACAGCAACTTTAACACACACTGTCTCGCGCGCGATGATGCGTTGTTGCTTCTTATGTCGCACTTTAGCGGCATCACGTAATAAGATTGTCGACAGCTTTAACGTTTGAGAAAGATAAAGCGAAGATACTCCTTTCCGCGCGGAGAGAAACAAATTTTGTATCGACGCCGATGCGCGTTTGAAGGAATGAGACGGAGATTCGGTAGATTAGAGCTAAGGCGCGATTTAATCTCGAGGATCATAACGCTAAATCCTCTCTCGGGTCGATGCGGTTTTGCCGCGCAGCCACTTCCGTCGGCAACTCACTTACGCTAATAAATATTTATCAGCGGCCAAGTAATTCGCGAAAGAGAGAGAGAGGAGAGAGAAAAGTGACTTCACTTCGTAATCATCTGTTACGATGATCGTTTCTTCCAATACGCGACGCGAGCGAGCCGACGCTCTGCGAGATTATTTATGAATCTTCATAAATAAATTAGACGGAGAGACGGCGAGCGAAATTCTAAAACGATTTCAATGTTAAAAGAAACTTGCAACATTAAAACTATCTGGCGCAAATTGAATAAAAAAAAAAAAAGATGACTCGGAATTTTTTTCCCTGCAATATTTTTCAGAAGTTTCATCCAAAAGTTTTTCTTCGGAAATGTCACGATTGTGGAGGACGCGCGCGAGGACAACCAATCCCCCGTGCATTCGGTCTAGTCGCGGACACGTGTCCGCGGGGGACGAGGAGAGCAGGATAATCCGGTCCCGGAGGCGATGAATATTCACGCGCCGCCGCTTTGCGATGCAACGAGTCATCTGAATTTATACCGTCCCGCAGTCGCTCGTACAATATATACATTGCTTAGTCCTTTTCGGCTAATGTGTCCTTCCTTCCTCCCCCCTCGCGTTTCGCGCGTTTTCACACGCGAAACCGCCGAAATAATCGTTGTCGGTCGCTTGTATAATTGCGAGACGCTTTTTTGCGGCGCGTTTGTGAAAAAAAAACCTCCGAAACAAACGTCAGTCTAAAGTTTTGCCGAGAGGAAACGCCCCTGCTCCTTCCTCGCGGAAAAGAGCATGAAAGTGAATTACGACTCGTAAAATGGCGCGGTAAGTGAATGCGCGAGTCATTAGCGGAGAGGTTCTCCGCTTTGTCTTTGCTCCGCGAGTTCTCCACAAGCGGAGCGATAAGCACGTCGATCGCGAGACGACGACGCGGACGTTGTCGCGGAACTGAATGGAAAACGACTTTCGTTTCGCGCGATCGATGGCGCGTTCCGATCGCACGAGGACGCGGAGAAGGGAAGCGAGCGAGAAACACGAGAGTGGAGAGAGAATACGGGAACGAGGGAGCCGGGGGTCGCCCGCAATCACAGCCGGCTTGTTATTACCCGGCGGATGGATTTACGGGCCATCAGGCCGTTTCGTCACAATCGGCGCTCGTAAATAAATGTTGCCGGTGTTCTCTTTAAGACGGTAAAACGCGCGAGTAAATTTCTTTGGTTCATGTTCAAGTGAAACAAAACACACACACACACACACAAACGCACTCTCTCTCTTATTATTATTTTTGTTATCTTTTAATTACTACTCTTGCTATCGTTGAAAATTTGCAAAACTTTGTTAGCGAAACAATAGACTTGGGCTTACAGAAATTTTTTCTTGCCGACCGTGTAACAAAGCAAAACTTTTTGTTTATCCCGCGTGTATCCACGTCGATTAATAAAATCATGAAAAAAAAGCTCTTGCAACATGGTTGTTCTCCCATTTTTAAATCGAATTTGTATATTTTTATAATCCGCGATGTATAAATCGCACCGTCGCACGTATGTCATCTTCCGCCACAAATTCCGCGCGGACAAAATGGATTTTATATAACGCGACGGGGGAGAGAAAACAAAAAAAAAAAAAAAATAGAGTTTCATGTACCGCGCGCGTTTGTAATCCGTCGCCGACGAGTGACGGCGATTTACGGTTTCGATGACGCAAACAATTACGTACCTCCCGTTCTCGAACAGCACACGTGCGATACACGAACCCGTGTACGTACGCGAATGCATCATCGAGCCCGGCGATGGACCACCTGCGTGTCCCGTCGATCGTCGCCGTGAGAATTATCGTTTCCGTTTATCGATTCGATCGTGTTATTGGCCAAACGATCGGCGATCAACTCTTCGTTATCGCTAACAAAATATCCTCCCCAAGATTGATGTCGCGTACAACGTCTCAGTGAGTAGAATCGGTTAACATTTCGCCGACTGATCCGGTGACAGATCAGTTTCGCTAGAAAACCTCTAGTCGTTTCGAAGATATAAACGATTTAAAAAAAAAAAAAAAAACTAGGTTCTACTAGAGACGTCGATGCGCAAATTCGTCGAAGTGAGTAAGAGAGACCCGTGTCTGTCCATGAAGGGTTAAGAGAGTAGTTATATGTTCGTTTAAGGATATTTTAGAGAACTGCAAGCGTGTAAGCGAAAAGAAGATTGAATAGCTGTCACAACCGCGCGTGTATCGTTTGCCTGCAGAGCGAACACGGTCGCGCGCGTTAACCGAAAAGAGGTTGAGAAGGTGGAGAAAGAGAGAGCGAGGAAAAAGAGAGGAAAAAAAAGCTCACTCGTCATTGTTTCATCGAGAGCACGTTATGCCGCGTCGATCGACCGCACGTCGTTCAACGGACGCGTTTATCGGCGCGGTTATATCGCCGATTGTTGCTAATATCGGTCGGTGGGCGCGCGAGCGCGCACATGTGTGGATAAACCCCCGGTTCGGGGGCGGCCGCTGCTATACAGGCGATCGACATCGAATTTCCATTGCACACAGCGGTCCGCAAACGCGAGCACAAAAGCGCCGACGACCGCTGAAACTGACAAGTCCGTTCGCTCGCCGCAATTGAAAAATTCCCGCGGAATTATCCCGAATTTTCGACTGTCGGAAGACAACCGTCTTACAGAGCGCGAGTAAAACCATTAAAAAAGCAATTAAAAAACGAGAGAAAATAATTAAGCGTCGTTAGAAATTAAAAATAAAAAGAAATTAAAGAAATTACGAAAAAATTAAACATAAAGAGAAAAAATAATTAAGTGACAATTGGAACAACGTTACTGTCAGTCGAGGAACAAAAAGATTGAGCATCTTAATTAATTCGTCAACGATCAATTATCCTAATATGACGATTGTCGACGAAACTTTTGCAGCCATTGAATAGTAAAAAAAAAGAAAAAAAAAGCAGAGTAATTCCGAGGGTATAAGTGTCGATGGATAATTCACGAAATGTCACATAACGCGCGCGGAATGAGCAAACGGTAAATAAATAAGCGCGAGGAAAAAGGAGGGAAACAAACATATCGGTTTTCCCTGCGTGACGCGGCGGCGACGGCGGGAGGGAAAAATTCCTTTCACGAACGGTTATCGATGACGGTGTCGAGAGACGAGAAAGTTTCGATAAAGAGTAGGCGGCTTGCGAAATCACGCCGGCTCTCAATATTGAATATTCATGCGAGGTGGAATCGTTCCGACTACGCGGCCTCTCTCTCTCTCTTTCTCATCCGCGTTCGTCGTCGGATTTTCTCACGCTCGAAACGCGGGGGCTTCCGCACGCGAAATCCTAAGGTCGCTCGATATACCCGCGTCGCCCCGATATACTCGCTCGGGCCGTGTTTATCCGGGATTTTCAAACGGGAGCTGCGAGATACGGTCGCGTTCGCGCGTGATTACGTGCAAGCGGAGGAGAGGACGCGAAAATTTGTTCCGCGAGCGAAATGAGAGCGAAGCGATTTTCGCGCGAATAAATGCGTTCCGCCTGCTCCGCGTTTTGTCCGCGCGACGGAGAGCAGAGAGATAGGAAGAGGAGGAGGCGTTGACGAGAAAAATGGCATCTCCGGACGTGTGTGCATACGTCGACGACGACAACGGCGGATAAAACTTCGCGTTACTCCCGGGGGAAAATACACGCGAAGCGCCTCCCGTCTATTCAACGCCGAAGAATTCTCCCGGTTTGTAGCTCTCCGTCGAAAAATGCAACCGAAAGAAACGGGCGCTTGCGCGCGCGAGCGCCAGAGAAATCTTCTTCCATCCACCGGCGGCGACCATGAATTTTGATGGATTCTTCTCTCCCCCTCTCGTTTCCTCTCGTCCCACCCGCGCGAAATTCCCGGCCCGAAACGACGCTGATTTGCATTATGCAATCTTCGCGCGCTTCTTTGAATGTGTATGTGTGTGTGTACTTTAGTTTGTAGATATTTCACGACTGCAAAAGACGAAGATGAAATCGTATTTCCCTTAATTTTTTTTTTTTTTTTTTTTTTTTTTTTTTATCTCCTTTTAATTCTCGTTATCGTCACGATTCGCGGTCTCTCTCCCTCTCTCTTTTGCGCGATACAATACAACGCGGAGACAAAGCGATTGTTTGTATTGCACAAACATGCTCATCTTCCAATTAAAGCGTAAAACGCATACGGACGATATCGCACGCGCGCGCGTTTTTTTTTTAAATGCGAGAACTGGCGCGCGTGCACGGGAGTGAAAACGAAAGTAAATCAAATTATTTCCGGCGCGTGTACTCGCCGGAAGAATACTTTTGATTGCGCACACATTCGCGCGGAAACAACGGCGCGCGAATTCCGTTAATGTCCAAGTGCAAAAATAAAAGCTAAAAAATTGAAAATTAATTAATTTTTTTCTCAACGCACACGGTATTTCGATCTGTCTCTCGCGAGATTGATTCTGTCAGGAGGAGACACAAATGAGAGATCCCTCACCTGGTGTGGCTGCAGGGTGTCGGGGACGGGCTCCGAGGCTATTAGCCAGCTGTGCTTACAGGGCGCATAAGCGCAACCTCCACCCCCGAGCTACGCCGGCTTTGTTTCTGCATCCTGGAAAAGAAGCCAGAAAACGGCAAAATGAGTTTCTCGCTCGTCTACTTTTGCGCTGTGTGTGTGTGTGTCTGTGTATCTCGTCACTTATTCAATTGCGAGAGCTAAATAATAAACCAACAACAGATTTTGCGTTCAAACGAGATTAAAGTATCTCTTCCCGTTCCCTCCGGAATGTAGACTAATAAAAAGTTTAATTAGCTGCTTAATGCTGTAAAGGAGCTGAGCGGAGCGGAAGGGTTACGGGGTCACGCTACTGTGAACGCGAGCAGGGGGATGAGGGGGAGGAAATATGGCCGCGGGACGGGGCGCTTGAGGTTTATATCGCTCGAAAGTTTATATTGAATTTCATATTTAATGCAACGCGCGCACGGCTGTGTCAACATCGCCGCGCGGCAGCGGCGGCGTCGCGTCTCCGCGCGCGCGCGCGAGATGTGGCGACGAGGTGTACGACGCGCCGTGTTCGGCGAGAACGGATGATCGGTGTTGGAGAGACACACCGTGATAAGCCACCGTTGTGCGGGGCGAAAAATCGTATCGATCTTTACGAGCGTTCGCGGGGAGGAGAAAGAGAGAGAGAAAGAGCAGACACGTCGGAGCGTTCCTTTGTCGAAGGCGGACGTTGAACCCGAAAGAGAGGTTCCTCGCCTCGGTTCCCGACTCTCTGCTCCGCTAAAAAACCTGCTATTCACCTACGTGAATCCGAAGTTATAATTGTGAGTGACATTCCGTGTCGCTCGACACACACGTGTCGAATATTTGCTGAATCACCACCGAGGAGGAAAGGAACGACGACGACGACGACGACGACGCGCGCTGTCGCGGCAGAAATATCGCGCGGACACTCTCACGTCGCGCATTCGATAATTAACCGCGTCGAAGAAGAAGCCGCGAAGAAACGTAATAACATTCCGGAATGCGCGCGTGCCGGGAATTTCGGGCTGTTTATCGCGCGGACGAGCGGCGCTTACGAAACCATTAATAACATACGCGAGAGGGTAATTTCCCGGGGAAAAGACGCCGGCGCCCTTATATTGCCGCGCTCTCTCTCTCTCTCGCGACAAGACACAATGAAGGGTCATCAATTACGCCGCGCGGACCCTCTACGCGCGCGATCGAATGAAGCCATTGAGACGGCGCGGACGACATCGAGCATCGTAATCCCGACGGCCGCAGCTTTTCTCGCGGATCCTCTTCTTCGTAGCGGAGAGACTCAATAGCCGGATCGGCGATAAGAGATCGGCGGAACCGGAGGGCTGCTGACTTTTTGAAACGACGAGAAACTTCGCTCCGACGACCGCGAATAAGACCGAGAGCCTCCGTCGATTAATTAAACGATGACTGCGCGGCTATTGCCTTAATTAAGCTCGTGTATTAATCACTTTTTATATTCCGCTTTTACATTCCTCCCGCGGGAGCGGGAAACGAGATAAAAGCGCATCGGTAACTCGATCCCGGAAATACAACGCGATAATTGAGCGACTTTCGACCGAGTGACGATAAATTACACGCTTCTTGCGTAACGTTTACTCCAAGTGACGGAATGAACAGCGGGATAAAATTGAAAAGTTTCGAGAAAGGCGAGGGGGGTATGGGCATGTACACCGTAATGATTCAGCGCGTTAAAAATAGACATTCGACAGGACCCGGGAATTCTTCCGATAATGAAATTTCGACCGACTGACATCGAGCGCGCGAGCACACAGAACCAACGGTGGAAATAATTTCGGCGCGCGGAGCCGATGATTAGTGAAGACCGGAAACGCAGCAACGGGCGCCATCGATTTATTTGCGACAGACCTCCGCCGGTGGAGGATGCACCGAGCGAGGGATTTATAGGATCATCGATCGCGAACTTGTCAGTGTCATTCCGTTGCCGTGTATTTGAACTCTCTCTCGAAACCGAGCGTAGGTGTGTGTCTGTCTCTGTGTGTGTGTGTGTGTGCACGTTGTATACACACGTTGATATTTTTCCAAAGCACTCTCCGACATGCTCTC
>QVNV01010238.1:0-16990 GCA_014825455.1 Pseudomyrmex pallidus | reverse complement strand
ATATAAATAGAACTATAAATAACACGCGTAATTAACTGCAACTCATTAACTCATGTGACGTACGTCTTTCACACGCGTACCTTGGCACACATAGATAATATTCGAGGAACTTTTATACTGATAGTTAAAAAGCGAAGACTTCTTTTTTTAGATAACATTTGTTTGGTCGCGAAGTTGTTTGATTCACGTGTCGATGTAGTTTATTTTATAGACCGACGACGCGACGATCGTCTTTCATGTTGTTTCGCACTTCGCTTCCCCTTTGCGCGATGATATCGACACAATGAGTTATCACGATCGTATTTTACGCGCGGCGGCGTATTGTATGTTGTATATACCGGCGCGCAATTAAAAGCAGTTTTCCATCGTGGCGTGTAACACACACGGAAAATACTATAATATATTTCGCAGCCTGACTTTTAAGCGATAAGTTTACGAACTTGCCGCGATACGCGCGGATTTTACAATGCGCATTTCGTAGCGACAATCCCGAGATACGGTTGACGTGTCATGATTTATTTCGTGATGATCATCGGCCGGATGCGATATACGCTTGATCATTAGCACGATCGCATTACTCGCGCAGCTTTAGCTCGAGAAATATTAGTTCTACTTAATCAAATTGATAACCTTTCGATTATATATCGACAATAATTCATTAGTAATTAAGGTATACAAATGAAGGAGCGTTATAGCATAAAATATTAGATCAATACTTAAAGGGGCACTAACATTCATAAAATCATCGATACTGGAATTAGCAGCGTCGAAGGGGGATATTCTGAATTGAAATCCGACAATCATTTTTCACCGCTTACGGTAGATACCTGATAATTCCATGTTGCATGTCTAATCCCATCCTTCAAGGCAATTACCGCGCGTTCCGGTAGATGCTTGATCGCGAATCGCGTACGTATAATGTGATCTCTCGCTAGTTGAGCGCTCAAGGATCAACACCTCTCCGGGTTTTATGTCGTCGAGCGCATTTTCCGATTTCGCGCATCGATCTCCATTCGTCGTGCGGGAGCGACAAACGTCGAGAGAAGAGAGAGAGACACTTAGGAACGCGGTCGGCACCCATTTGTCGGAGACGGTCGTCAATCTCTCCCCATGTTGAGAGACGCGACGCACGTGTCGTCGTGGTGGCACGTCAAGGACGAGTTGATTGGCATACCGGAACGCCACACCGGTATTGGAATACTGGAATATCGACCGGTGAAACGTGTGTATCGATTGTTAGAAATCTGGGGAAGAAGAGGGATCGACTAGCTTTTCTCTGTGGTTTTGTGGTAGACAAACCGGCTATTTTCGACGCCTTGCGCCTCGCTCATTCGCACATGTATGTACCGCGCTTGCTCTCGAGATAGCAAAAAAATCGAATAACATTATGAAAAGAAACAAAAAGAAACAAAAAATGCCAAGAGCGAGAAAGAAGGGAATCTTATTTCAATAAAAAAGAAAACAGCATTGAATTATTTAAAAAATATTCTTACGTACAAATAAAATATATCTATTCTCTGCGCTCAATTTTACTGAATTTGATGAAAATCGTTAGAATGATCGTTATAGATGAATATAGAATGACTTCTTAACCTAGAAAATCGAAAATCTCTAAACACAAGGCAATGGCCTTAGTTTGATGAGCACGATCTGATAACTCGTGAAAGTATGTTTTGATTCGCGATTACTTAATCGCGCTTGCATAATCGGTGAATGAAAAGGAGACTCATGACACATTAACTCTTAGGACGTGATCGCGCGACAACAGGATGTGAGATACGCAGTATTCCTCGCGAGCGATAGCGATTCTCAATTATATATTGAATCACGTGCCGCTCGACAGCAGCGGCGGCGAATGCCTGGCGTGTCTTCGGGAAGAAGTACAAGGATGCGTGATGCGCTTCGCGAGTATAATCTCGTGGGAAGTTGTATTATTCCATGTGCCAGTTGTGACTTCAACAATCAATCCTTGTGAAAGACAGACATGTGTATCAGTGAATACTCCGTCGGAGATTGTAATCGTTCATTTATCTCGCCATGTCGATCGGAACGGTCGCGTTTTCAGCAGTGTTCTCATGTAGACACTACTTGTGTCCGTACGATGCAACATGCGTCAAAACATTGTGTAGCAATGAAATTAATCTTCAAGATCTAATTCAAAATCTTTATCTGTAATCGTCGAATCTTTGTTCTAATAATCTTGATTTTTATAATTTCCAAAACTCTTCTGTGAATCAAAGATAGCGAAATTTATGTAGCGATCTTTTAATTTCTAAATATCTTTTTACATCGCTCGGGATTAGTTTTGTTGAATCTGTCAGATTTCTGTCGATTAAAACATCTTCTTTGTTCTGTGCAATTGTTCTCCTATTGCGAAACTTTACTATTTCGTATCTTGATTTATCTTCGCGATAAATCACACGCATGTCAAGGAAATCACTTGAAGATCATTGACTCCTGATCTTTTGTAAAATCTGTCGATCAATATGATTCATCAGTTTTGGGTTGCGCTTTCCATTTTTGGGCACTCTCGTGCGCATTCGCACGAGAAGGCGCGACACGTTAGTCGTAAAAGTGCGTAGGCACGCACACTCTCTCGCGCACAGCTGTTGACGTCAAGAACGTCTCACCTCGTCAAGGTCCTTCGAGCCTATGCCGCTCTCGGCCTGTGCGCATTATGCAGTGGTTGCAGGTATTTTTATGCAAATCCGCTTATTATGCCGCGCGGCCGTCGCGCTGTCCGTCCTTTCTGCTCGCAAAAAAAAATCGCTGCCGTTCGTAACCTAATCGACTGTAACTTTAAACGAACATCATCGTTACACCGTCTTACTGAAGTGTTTCTGAGAATTTAAGACGCGCGTTGCGCAACGACACTTCATTCACGTAGAGTTGTTCGTCTCTAAGGCTTAAATATGCTACCGTGGATATTTGAATGCAAATTTCACTGAGGAACTTTTGCGCCGAACGCGAGTATGTGTTCACGTGTACAAAGTTCGTACACGCGTAAAAGAGCTATAAAGGTTATTTGCGCGAGAGAAAGTAATATATTCACTATACCCCTTTCTTGATTTACGCTCGCCACATTCGATTTTCCGAAATCTATCGCCTCATACGTTGTCGCAAAGTGCGGAAGTTGTACATTCGTCTTCCTGTGGCAGCGATATTTGAAGACTGTAAATAAATACTGGTCGTTCTTAAAGTTTTGACGATTTTGAACGATAAATTACTTCTACACGTGTAGTTCCAACCATTAATTATATTTTTTATTATATATGTCGCGTGTTTAGTTCTTTGTATCAAATCTGTATTTCCTCTATGATTTGCGCAAAATTTCGCGGAAATTGCCGGCATTACCATCCCATTGCTGCGCACGTGTGCAATGTCTTCTTGGTAACATCCGCTACTTACATTTTTATGCAAATACTTTGTTGCATTGTTCCCGCTGCAGTCGATGACTTACTTTAACAAAGCGAAGCCGCGTAACTCGCTCTACAAATGTATGTCAATTGTGCACAGATGTATCGATAATTTATTTCAGCGGGATTTGCCGCATTGACAGATACAAGATCAATCTCATGTGGAATCGCGTGGATCAGATCTACATAGGAATCACTACGTAGAAACTCGCTCAGCGATGATTCATTTTTTTCTTCTTGTAGATCGCGCGCGCGTTTTTTTTTTCCGCCGCGAGAGAGTTTCTCGTCGAAATCATAAATTCTCGGCGCGCACCGAGCCATTAAGTTCGCGCGATTGTCGGTAATTAACGCTGACTTATTAACTTCTCAGCTGCGCCAGGGCGTGTGTAAAACGAACTCTCCGATTCGTCGGTGTGTGCGGGAACAACACGCGTCGCTTTTTGTTTCTCTCTCTCTTTCTTTTTCTGGGAAATTAGTTGGTCACGTAAGCAATTGAAATATGGCCCGACGGGTCGCGAAACGAAGACGAGAAGAGATTCGTCGTAATTTTATCCGCTGCGTTTCTTTATCCGTATCCTCTTCTCTTGATAAGCGCGCGAAATATACGACATGAGGAAATAGAACGGGCGTTGCGTGCCCCTAGAGAGAGAGAGAGCAAGCGAGGCGGCGACCACGTATACGATGTCAGACGGAGTAATAATTAAGTGACTCATTTGTGAATTATTAGACAACGCCCAGCGAAATACAATAAATAAAACATCATTTGTCTCACTCGTGAGGTCTGATGACCTATCAGGACCTATATTGCTGCGCGTACAACGTTTTAATATTACGTCCAACTGCACATCGTATAAAAGGGGAAAAAGCTATATTTTATAAATTAGATAAATTTCTAAAAATTTTTGTCTAGAAGGAAACAGTCCAAAAGTAAAATTGTTTCGAAATTTAAGAGTTTGTCACCTAAAAACTACTTAAATTGCACTTAAAAAACTTAATTTTTTGAAGATAAATCACGTTTCCAAATGTTACACAGTAGTTTGTGAATACACGTAAATATATAATTCTTATAAATAATTTCTTTTATAAGAATAATGTACAATTTAGCAAATTATTAAAAGAAGATGGATTTTATACCTACATCGATTTAACGTGTTTTGCAACGCGACGCGTTTTGTTTTATTAACATATGTGTCTCTATACTTTATATGGTTGCTTGCAAGCAACTTCCGTGGCATCGGCATGCATAATCATAAATAGCTTTGAGATGTTTAAGTCTCGGCCTTGTGATCTCAAATGAAAATAGAACGCGTGACGTAGAGAATTTTCAATCGAACGGATGTGTGTCATCGAGAAGGTGTGCCTCTCTGTCAGTTATATCAGTACCATGAAAATTGATAGTAATTATCATTAGTGTGTCGTAATTTAATTCTTAAGTTTATCGCGAGTCTGACTTCTGTTCGCGAGAATTAAGCTCGCTCAAGAATTAACGCTCTTTAAATCGCACTCTGCGGTGTCACGTGAGAAGAAAGCGAGTGAGACAAAACAGCTATAAGTGGTTGTTCATCCGAAGAGATATAAAGCGCGTCCGCGCGTTACATTTTTATTTCTGCACACGCGGCCCAATGTAATAGTCAGATCGGAGTAATAATAACATAATAACAGTGCAATTGACGGATAACCTTTGTTATCGATCTATAGCCGATTCGAGAGCGGTTCGAGAGAGTGAGTGGTTCGAGTGTAATTGCTACGGGCATTTGCTTATACTCCCCCTCCCCCCGTTTCGTTGTGGAGCGCAGAAAAAAAAGTGATACACGCCGTAAATGCCGTAATCGCGCGGAATGTCGACTAATGTCTACGTACGAGAACGCGCGCGCGGCCGTATCGATTATCGGCATTTACGAAAAACTCGCCCTGCGTGATTATCCACATGTCCGGGAGCGGCTGTGTGTTTCGCCTGCACAATCAATGACGATAGAGGAATACCCGTGTGAGGGAAAGATCTCGAAGGGAGTGGCCTCGAATCAGACAGAATCCGGTTAATTTCTCTCGACGAATTTAAATTAATGCGTTTCCCGAAAGTTCGCGAACTTCGCGGGACACGCACATCAATCACACGAATTTCAATCGAAATCGATTAAGGAGAAATCGCTTCATCGATACGCGTAACAACCGTACGTTTGGATTTATGGCGGGACGTCGAAGGCAAATTTGCGACCTGATTAAAACACATATTCCCATCGATCTTCGGCTTTCGTGTGTGATGCAAGAGAATGTATTTTACTTAAAATTTATTCCGAACAAAGTTCGTTCTCTTTTATACCTCTCTTGTTGGGTCGATGACTAGTGTGGTAACTCTCTTATTCACTTATAAACGCTTGTATATTCTACGAATACTTGCGTATCAGGCTAGAATCTGCCGCGAATATCTCCCCTTTCACTGCTGCGGAGCATAATGGGATGACTAACGGCAACGACGGCGTATGTGCTTCATCGTTGCGAAAATTCTGCTCTCGCGCGAGATTTATCGCGTCGTCGGAAACGCGATGGCAACCGGCTCGAGGCACGTGCTAGATAGAGTCCCGATACAGTCCCGCGATCGAAATTACTCTCGCGGAAACTGTAATGTCCACCACGCCTCGGTTACCACGTGCTTCACCGATGAGTTACGACTCCGTAGAGCTTCTTTCGTTGAATCTTGCGGTGCGTGCGCGCGTTTGTGCGTTACGCTATCGAGATTGCATCGGACATTTATCACGCGAAACAGACGGCAAAGCTTTGTTTCTTATTGTTTGATACGTGTTACAAGTTTAATAATAATTGATAATAAAAAAAATCTCGCGGCGTGTATATATTTCTTATATGGTTTTATATTGTGTCAAAAATCTCTTTATCAAATTACAATCAGATGTAATTACACGTGATGTACACTTTTCTTGTGAGAGATGTAAATCTTTGACTGACTTGAAATTCAAATAGTAACGAAGACGTCTCTCTTAAACAAATTGTTAGTTTCTTTAAAAATAACATACCGTTATAGCAACACATTTGCGTGATAGAGTGATAAAAGATGACGCGAGATAGAGAGTTCATCCGGAATAAAGACGGTTGACAGGTTGGCGGCTGACGGTTTAGTTGGGTGGTGCGTAAATCTGCAAGAATCACGGCACCGTTAGAAGCAACGATTATCTCGGTCGATCGCGAGTACGGTATGCCATTCCATTTATTTCGAATACGTCGTTTTTCTTTGCGGATTCACTTGCCGCGCCGACACGATTTTGTTATTTATGCAACCGCATCTTTTGTGCGTGTGGATTATTCTGAATTTTTCCGCGATTTTTATTAAAAATATTACTCTCGAGAATATTCGCATTATTCTGCAGAGAAGAAGACGCGGTTCTCTCGAACACTTAATAAACAAGTACGGGACGGTAATTAATAATCGATTATTATTATAGCCTGTGTGTTGCGAAAAAAGACTTCGGAAATTGTTTCGTGCCCCTTTCTCATTACTGCGGATATTCGCTTTTCGCGTACATACATAGCTGCATCTTGGGTGGTCTTCTCTTTTCTCGACGATGTTTCGCGCGCGAGCCTCCGTCGTGAATTCTTTCACGGACACACCCTTCTATTTCTATTCTACGATATAAAAATATCAAATCGATAGACCGGAATTTAGAACAAGGAACGCTTTTTCTATATGCTTATCACACTGTCTCATGCTGATCACGTAATTTCCTTTGGTCGGAAACACGGTAGAGTTCTTATCTCTCGAGAATCTTAGATCTTATTGCGTCGGGTGAAAAGGTCTTAGCACAATTTTAACCGTTTTAACGGGAAAGTAGGTGTTCAGCAGAAATTACATACTAACCAACGTGTCATTGCCGTTCCGCTGAGATATTATACTTACAAAATTTAATTTCTCGATTATTGTGCAATTTGTCAGCGTTATAATTTTAATAAATTATAATTTACGCGTATAATACGTACAATACATATTCTCTGTAATAATAATATCTCAGCAGCCACTTTCTTTTCTCGAAACTAATGTAATATAAACGGCACATTCGCCTACGCGAGTTTTCGATGATATCACTCGAAAGCTCGCGGTGACTCTCCTCATATCCTTGTCATCGATAGATGATTTCGCGAGGGCGTTGACACGGATTTCAGGTCCTCGCGTTGACGATCGCGTTTGGGACTTTAGACTTGACAGGCTGGAAAAAGTAGGTGGATGATGAGACATCGAGACGAAGAAATGATCCAAAGTCTCATGCCAATCGCAATGTTTTTCCCGCACGCGATTCAATTGCGCGCGATGATACGAGCGCGTGACCGCGTTCGGAAAATCGATATAATAGTGGCGGTGAAATAAGTTCGATCTTCGATCGACCGGAAATTCGCGAGATGAAGCGTGTGCTCCGTAGAAAGCAAGTCGGAAACAATAGAGGTCTTTTCGTCGCGAAGCGCTTCTGTGCGAAGTTGCGATAATTATGCTAATATAAAAAGTGCGAGCTGACGTACGGTGAAGTTCAGCAAGTCTCTACTTTCACCATTATCGTAACGGTATCCTCCGGTATTCTAATTCACCTTTGCGTGTCGCACCAGCTCATTCGCCGTATCGAGTTCGCTCTATATTCGCTTTATATTCGCTGTGTGTATAATGTTACCTCGCATACGGGCGCACATATATTTGCCCTTCATTTGTACAAGGTGATAGAAGGTGTACAGAGAATATTTGATTTCTTTTCAGCGGTGATATTAATTTGTAAAAATAAAATACGAAAACTTGATAAAACTTTAATGATAATAATAAAAGATGAATAAAATAATATGAATAAAACGTAGCATAATAATTTGCTTCGGTACTTAACATTGACGTTCTCAATGTTTCTCTTTTTGAAAGTAGAGTTTAGAAATTAGATTCATGTTGTGAAAATTATTTTACTTTCTTAATTCTTATCTTCTTTCGTCGTCTGTGTAATCACTTACTGTGTCCGTCATTACATCTGTCGCATTCATAGAAATGAGAAACACATCCTACAAGTATGCATGTAGTCGCAAATTGCTGTAATTTATGTTTCGCTAATTACTCGGTGTTTCACACTTATCACGGCTGTCGAATTTGGAATGCCATTAACGTTTATCGTTGAGTTCCATCGACGGCGTGGTAAACAGGAGTATAATACAATTCAAGAATAGAAGCGAGAAAATAATTCATACGAATAATATTTTATTTTTACACGAAATCTTTCCTTGAACTGCGAGTAAAATGGAAATTGAAAGCGATTAATGCCTTTCACAAGCGAAACGTTCGAAAGCACCGTCGATACAACTATTAAAACACACATCTATCAGAGACTATCGCATAATCATGCGCGCGCTCGTTAGACCAATTATTTCGTAATTGCAAAATTGTTTTCTCTAATTCCACAATTTCATCGCAACTTTTCTCTTATAAATATTCCGTCAGATTAGACCTTAATTATCCTTTTGCGCGACCATCAATGCTACCGTGTAATGCAACATTCTCCCTCAATTATGTCTCTCGTATTCCGCGTTGCATTTCGTATTCCGCGCAAAACAGGCAACGCGTTCATAATGTCAGCTGGTAAATTGGAAATAATGGAAAACGCTTTGTACACAAGAGGAATAATGCAAACTTGCCAAATGCCGTTCGATTCTCGAAGATGTCTATTAGCTACGTATAAACACGACGGTTTTACAACTCAATTTTTATTTGTCGCGTGTGCAGCGAATTTTGCTTGTTCAGCGAAGTTTGTAGTACGATTATGCGGCAAAATGTCAAAAGCGATTTCGATGAAATATCGTCGGCATTTTTTTGCGGAAGTACTTAGCGAGTTGCGATTCAGCAAAAGCCGTCACTTGTACATTTTAGTGATCTTATAAATCATCTCGTTTTCAGTCTTGCGACACGGTAATTTATCCGGCCTTTCTCCAATTTGTTTCTCGAAGATGAGTAATAATCCGGTCGTGCGTGATAATTAGTTAAATTCCCGTCCCATTCGGAACGAATCGGTGGGAAGTTTATCGAATAATTATGAGCTAGGCGAGGAGAAGAATTGCGTTCATTATAAATTGAGACGGCGCCGGGTATCTCGACGGTTTAGAATGTATCGAATACCTTTGCGAGAATCGAGTTTATATGCGCGCGCGAATCGAGATTCCAGTGCCGTTTTCGGAGTACACGCATGTGTCTCTATATACATATTACGAAAGGGACTGTTGGCCGATGAGATTAGTCATCGGCAGACTCTTAATGGGTATCAGCCAATTAAGTCCGCGTCGTGGAACGACGACGCGGAGACGCTGTGTGTACGAAGACGCCGAGAGACAATATTAATTGCGTACATCGACGACAATTATAAAGACGCGTGCCAGATGCATATACGCCTTATGAGAGACTCCGCGGAGAATTTTGCGGACACATCGCAGAGAATTCATGTTAGTAGGTAATTAAAATCAACGTCCGTGAAACGGACTCCATTCCCCTCCGATATTTATATATACCTCGTATAACATTATCGCGTCTTGTCGTGAAATATATCTTCCGCCGCTTGCATAAAAAGACAGAGAATCGTTCGCCGATTACTTTCTACGCACAAGCTTTCGGTCTTTCTTTTCGTTTTCGAATATCTTTGGCAACAGTCTTGATGCGCGCAAGATTATTGCAAAATACGATTCAGTATCGTTGAACTCGTTGAGATACATACGAAAGAGCTGGAAACGAGTGCACAAACGATCTGCGTAAAGAAAGTTTACGGCTTATAAGGTCATTCGCCGGATTTACATCGGTGTATAATTCGCCTGGTAAAATTGCACTTATCATTTCACTTTACGTTCGTGTAGAGATAGGCTTTCCGATAGACTTTCTCTTTCTTCCTATGCGTTGGCATCGAGATCGTATCACGTTGTTGGCGCACTCTGAGAGCATATCATAATACCAAAGCTGAACAACGTTAAACGTTATGATACATTATATTTCAGTACGAATGTGTTTATGTAAGCGCTCGCAGCGTGAAAGTACTTCCAGAATAAATTACAATTTATTTGTGTCTAATAACAACTTATTTCGTTTAATGAATCCAACGTTATATTTGATACGAACAAATAGTTACTTTGTACTCTATGACTTTTACACGATTCAATAATAACCAAGTTGTACGCAAATGAAATGTGTAAAGCCGTCAAACAGAAGTTGGCGTAACATGCAGTAGCGTAAAGTTTTGACGAAACACGAGAAAACAAAACGCACCTGAACATACGAACGCGTCGTTGTTAAGACGGTCAACCCTTGACCCTGTTAAGAAATAATGATACGTTTTCTACAGAGTGATTAGCGATTATTTCTTTTCCCGACGGAATAGAACCATAAACGGCAAGACGGAATAAATAACGCAGGACGACCTTCGCCCTCGACCGATCGTTTAACGCGTGCATAAAATTTGCATGGCTTCAACGTGCCTCTAAATTCCATGCACGCGACGTCAGTCTTCCCGTCTAAACACACTGGTTCGTTTGAAAGCGTGAAACTTCTTTTCGTGCTTGCTCCATTCCCGAATCCGCAAATATTTATACAACGACGACTTTTAACTCGCGCTAACGCACACGCGATGATCGTTTCGAACATCCGCCAGGGGCGCAATTAGTCTTCGATTGTAAAAAAAAAAACAATGTCCGGACAAAAAGAAGACAAGGTCGCGCGCGATAAGTTTCCGGTCTGCGGAACCTTTATCGGCGAAAATTACTCGTATCGCTCTTTTTTAATTTTCATCTGTGACGGTCAACTTTATCGCTTCAATGCCGAACCGCCGACCTCGAACTCGTTTGAAGATTCTTCAATGACGAGAGATGTAGCGCGATAATAATCGCGAAAATATATGTATATAATAAAACGTTCAATGTCATTTTTTTTTGCGTCGTCGCAGGTCCCTGCAATATTTACTGCCGAGTAGCTTTCTTTATTACGTTATTGTGTATTTGTCCAAAAGATAGACGTTTATTGCGACTCTCGAAAGAGGAAGGTATATCGGTATGTCTTTCGCGTAGCAGCTGCGTGCGTTGTTACGAAATGACAATATCGCGCGCTCCGGTCGGGCAAACGGAAGATTATTGCACTTTTGTTCAATTTTCCACCGCTAGTGTCATTATACTCTTAATCGATTTTCTCCGAACAACGCAGCTTTATTCGAGATACGTGTACTATTACATAAAAGGATTACGTAATGGAAGAAACGACCAAGGAATTTTTTCAAGAGCTGAATGAAGGGTCGTGCGAAATTAAGTAGTTGCGTGTGTCTAATGAAATGTACATAACGTTTATGAAACATATTTTTTCGAAAGACTGATTTGTACTAGAGCGATAGATAGCGGTTTATTTCAATTCAAACCTAAAATTGGTAATAAAAAAATATAATGCTCAGATAAGATCGCGTTCTCGTTTCAAAACGTTATCGTACAAATTTCACGTGTTCCAATCAGCGATTTACGTCGCATCTAGTTTACACATTTGGCAAATTTATCAAATCTCTGGCGCACCCTTTGCGTGCAGCCTTCGCTTCGAAATAGTCCAACAACGAGATTAACGGAAGGTTAATAATACTTTATTCGAGATAATTCGTAAGGTCAAACTGCTCGTATATCTTTTCCGTTATCGCGCGGCGATTGTCCGCGAAGATCGACGCGCGGGGTCGACTAGAAGAGAATCCAGCTAAATCCGTTATTGTCTGATCCTTCTTTTCTCGCCGGCAAAAAAAGCCGCGACCGTTAAATCGTCACACGCACGCACACGTGAAAGTCACCCACGCGAATCGTCCTTGCCGCCGGTGTGACAGCGCGCGTTTGTCTCGCCTTTTTCGCGCGGAGAGGATCATCCTGGTGACCTAGAGAAATCGCAGCGTTTTTTTTTTTTTTTTTTTTTTTTTTTTTTACTGTTATCTTCGAGATACGATTAATGCAGCTTGTTGGAACTTATCGCTTTAGCATAAATCATGTCTCACCTAGGATAGGTGTATATTTGTCATTTTTTTTCTGACTGCGCAATCGAGAGAAGAATGCCGATTTGTTTTCTTCTCAGAAAAAGCTTCGGCACCCGATAGAGAGAGTTTTTTTCCTCGATTTCATGACGTTCCCTTATGTAGTACTGTCACACAGCTCGTTTCTTGCGTAATGTTCGATCACAGCGCGATGTTTTATTCATATCACTCAATAAGACGAGAAATTTTCTTTAAGTTATTTAAATACAAACAATGTGCTATCGTAGCATATAAAAAAATACGATAGAAAGTCAAAAAATTTGTTTCTCACACATAAAATTCGAATAGAAAATAATCGATACGTTTATACTCTAATATTAGCTTATTACTCTAACATTTTATTTTAAGTTAAAAATATAAATACAAAGTGTATCTTTTGTTTAATCGAAGATAAACCAGCTCCCTATTCTTAGCTTCTTTTCATGTTCGGGATTTTCAAACAGAACTCGTCATATTTCCGCGTCTGTTCGGATGAGAGTTCTGAAATCTTTACGAGCTACCGGTTGCGCGAAAAATCTATTTTCGATCTCTCGTGCACAAGAAACGCCGCGACGTAACGCAACGCGCGGTTACGCGCGCCGCGAAATGACGTTTCCAGGAAATTTACTTTCGACGATGGAGATCAGTGGCCCCTGGCCATTGGGTCAGGCAAATTTAGACACGCCGTGCACACACGTCGCGCCGCCGCGCACGTTCGCATATACGCATGACGCTATACTGCGACGTGTAATCGCGGAAGATTTACGCGATCGAAAGTGCACTCATCAGCATGGACAATAGCGTTGAGGTAAAACCGCAAACGCATCGTTGTTCGCGCGCAGCTAAAAGCAATCAAACAGCACTCAATTCGGAGGATAAATTGAGGAATCGAGCGATTTCGTAATACGCATTTTCTCTCGGAGATGTAACGATGACCAGAAAATTTCACGCCGTTTGCTTCCACGCTATTGATAATGAACGGTCGAGGTGCGTGACGTATTCGCACGAAATTTGCCATTAATAACACACATAATATCGCCGCTTCTTCCGACGGTATGAATTTACGGATATCCAAAACATCGTTCGTTACTTCTTATTCGAGATAAACGAATGTTTGCTCATTGAGCTCTTATGGTGTTGAAGGTACTGAATTGTAATTACAGGGAAAAAGAATTTCTCTTTTTTCCGCACGTATACGGGCAAAATACACTTCGACTGACAATGAAACAACTTGCAATTGCGTACGGTGAAAGGAGTGAGAAATTAACGCGAAATTAAAAAAATGTTTGAAATATTATTTCGATGATCTGTGCGTCGGTTATGAATCACGTGGCCATGGACGCGCGAGCCGAGACGTAAACGGAAGTCCTCGCCAAACCGGGCTACATTGAAATCGTCGTCATGAGGATAATCACCGCCTTCGCAGCCGAGTGTTGTTCACGCTGCTAATCTCGCAACTGCCATTAGCGCAGGAAGACGTTAGATATGGCGTGATGATCTTCTGGTGGAAGCGAAATTGTTGTCTGTAGGGCATACGTCCTTAGGAATGAGCTATATTTGACACAGTTCGCGTTTCTATTTAAAGATATATGTGTCTTATTTAATGTATAATAATTATTCGCAGAAATAACGGTCGGAATATGCAACATCGTTTTGGAAAAAGTTCTCATTGGTATGTTCGTCAAAGTAAACGAACGCTTGCTTTAATTTTAATCTAACTTTTAACACGTAATGTCTTTTCGTCCGATAAAATATTTAACATTATATTGTTTGTGAAGTGTTCAAATATTCGCAACTATGAAAGCTTTCTACGTCCCTGCGACTGTAAAGCGTAAATAGTGTCATTAAGAGCTTTAGCCTCGAAACTTAACTAGCGGAAATTCCGTTGAATCCGCGCGTTTCCTGTCACTCACTTTGCAGGTCACAGCTTTCTACCCAGAAGAATAAAGATTGTTTTATTATTATCATAAAGTTTTCGCGTGTTGAACCAGCGCGATTTTTGTGGCGGAGGAGAAATGCGTACGAATTCGAATGATTCAAATATTCTACTGTCAAATAAAGTTTCAGTTCCACGACCTGAAGTCGCAACAATTCGCGGGATCAGAATCTTCCATGCATCTTTCTGAATTTCACAGATCTTTGATTCTAGATAGCTTTAGGAATGCCTCTTCAGATTCTTCATTTTATCCGAAGATACAATAAATCTCTGATTCTGCAAAGTCTTTCTCTATAGATTCTTGATTTTATATAATACTTGATTTTATGAGTTTTTGGGATCTGTCGCATAGATCGTCTTACATATACAATGTATTGCATTGTCACTGGACGTAGATTTATTTTTTATACTAATCTTCTTTCGTTAAAAATTATGTGTATCTTAGTTCGCAAATTTACATCTAAAAGATACACGCAAAACTTTCGCATTCACACACACGTGTAGATACGTACGTAATTTAGTTTCATCTCGCCTTTAAATCAATCGATCGAATAATTGTCGATCTACGAATCACACTCGTTGTTGCTCGTTAGAATTTCTTATTTACTGAAATTCTCGCATAGAACAAGTTTAGACAAAGAATTTTTTTTAAGATCGCGAATGTTTAATGCAACACGCCCAGCGGCCGTATCGATCGCGCGAGCTGAATGACGATTTTTCATTCACACTCGTAATTGTCTTACAAATCTGTCGCGCTCCGAGCAAAAGGGATTCCTCGCTACCGTCTACGCGGACAGTCGCATTTATTCGTCGTCATAGCAATCGGTCATGGTTTGTTCCGATTCCTAAGCGAAAGGTGCGCGCGGTTCGGCGAATCGGTTGTGTTTGACCGTTCTAGTATGGGCGAGGCTTAGAACCTGCACACACACTTATACATGCGTTTTGCTGCTCTCTTAAACACGCGATAGTAACTTTAAACTTCACGCCAGTTGCATGCAGAGACTACGTTAGACAGATTTTCAAAAGACGCATTTCTCTTCGCTCAAGACAAAAAAAAAAATCAGATTTGATCGCAATTCGATTCATGTTTTATTTGTCTTGTTCGCACTGTGAAATACGCCAATATTCGATACTCGCGGTACTCCACTTTCATATTTCATCGCGCCAAGTATATAAAGTGTGGCGCTATCCCGTTACGAGTTTTATCAGTGCGTGAAATTATAAATACGTTTCGTCACTGCAAAATAGAATTTTCGTAAGAGAATTGTTACGTCAGCGAGAGATGCGCGGCGATATTTTGAAGCGACCTATATATTTTATAGACATGTGTAATTGTATCCATGTATACATACATACGCACGTGTGTTATATATATATATATTCCTCTACACTGCAGTGCGTGCCACCTCGAAGTGAAGTTATATATAGTTAACTGAGAATGGCCTTCGTTCTCTCGGTTACATGACAATCACGGCTCTCAAACTGCTGAAACCGACGGTTATTGATGGTGTTTTTGCGAGTTCGCGCGATTCTGTGCGCGATCTGATGTAGTCACGTTTAATAGAAATAAACTATGATAACAAGCAACGAGGAGAATTGAGTCAAATTCTTTCAAGTTTTACTATGTGTCATATCGCTGCAAGTTAACAATAAAACACCACGGTTGTTTGCGAATTTATTTCACAGTTTTTTTTTATCTTGAAAGTAAAATTTTCAACTTACGAGTCATCTGCGATTCCGTAATTGCAAATTTAAAAATTCGTTTTAAGTCACATACGTACGTTATGTATGTTTCTGGCATTTACATAGACGCATTTGCTTTAAAAACTTTCTAATGTGTACTTTCGAGTGCAAATATAAATTTCGAAATTGCTTGACACATCGCGATTGGGAGCCTCTGTTGGAACTCTCTGTAAAGTAAGCGTCGCGCTATCTCGACGAGTGAAGACACAGCGACAGACACTGTAGCAAAATGCTTTGAGAGAAGCCGGGACTCTATCGACTAAATAATGTTTATGAAATAATGTCGGACACACGCTCGAGCCGAGTAATCATTCGCCTCAGGCATTCTGTTCTAATTCCCCACCGGCGTGGCACTAAATGAATAATGACATCAGAGATGTGATTTACTAAAGTGACAAATTTGACTTTAGTAACAAGCAACGGTGCTTAAGTAAGTAGTTGTGCGGTAGTACGTACGTCAGTACGGGATGCACATTGTGAGCATCTTAATAAAAGCACTGAATGGAGTTTCTTGAACTATTTTCTATATATGTAAAAGCGCTGATAAAAATAATATATCAGTTCCGACATAAAATATGCTCGTAAGACGAAAAGGTCTTCCTTTAAATACCACTTGCAATTATAAAACTCTTAAATATCACTTGTAATTAATAAAATTATAATGTGGTTATAAAATCACATAATATGTAATTATAAAATTATACAAGTGATATTTAAAGGAAGACTTTTACGTAAGGTATTTTTTTAAAGTACAATAGTTTTTAATAGAATCAGTAGTTCGATGTATAAATATCCTTCTCAGAAATATTTTATGCCATCACTCCTTTTATATAAAATAGTCTGCATACGTTCTTGTATTTATA
>QVNV01010188.1:0-10103 GCA_014825455.1 Pseudomyrmex pallidus | reverse complement strand
CTTGTGCTAACACAAATTCCATGTTAACGGGTGAAGTCCCTCGGTTTCGTTCAATACAAAAATTCAACATCGCATCAACAAGCTCGAGCCGCGTGTTTTTTTTTTTACGCCGAAATGTTGAACAAAACAAAACAAACTGCACTGAACGGATACTGATGAAGCTGACAAAATGTGCTCGACTTGTTGGCTCGCTGACTATGATGCGAACATTTGCAGAATTTTAACAAATATTTCGCGGAACTTGAGTTTGTTGCCGCGCGTACATATACACCGGCGACAGTCTGTTTCCCAGCGGCAATATTCCGCATCAACAACTACCGATCAGAAGCGAATCGAGCCGGAAACAACCGGAGTATCACGGTTGACGTATTAAACAATAGATTACAACGGGAACAATATGCGCCGCCGTCTCGCTCCCTTCTCCTCCCACCTTCCGCCATCGCGTTTCGCTAATCTGCCTTTAGGTTTCCAACGCGCATTCGAAAATGTCACGTCGATTTGACGCAGGTGGTTGCCCCATTGTTGCGAGCCGTTGGCGTCACGCACGCCGCGCGTTGCGAGTGACAGAAGCCCGATGATCGATAGACCCGGAGTTGCATCAGCGAAAAGATTACCTCTTCATTTCGTTTGCAGATGGAAACATTTTTTTTTTTCAGCAGTTTACGCGTCGCTCGGATTTTCGAGATCCCGATATTTTTGCGCCCGCAGCCACGCCGGAATAGATCGAAGAGATGCGTCGTCCGGTGTCCCGTTTGTTCTGCGATGCTCTTTAAAAAAAAATCAATGCGGACGGAATGACGGGACCCATTATAGTTGAAAGTTCCGCGAAATCGAGACGAACATATACGCGCGAGATATACGCGCGACGAAACTCCGCTCTCGTCGGTCGTTTCCAGTTTAGTGATTCAAATCCCAGCATTTAACCTCGTAAACGTGGTATTATTCGTTGCTTGGAGAATAATATCAATACCCGGAAGCTACTGTAATTACGGGAGCGCACAATTGAGAATTGCAATATCTACTTCGGCCGTGGCGCGCATTATTGCACGCATGTTGCCACTCGCGCTCTCACCGTTGCAAATCCGACAATTCTCCGCGTCCGATAGGACTTTATTCTCAATTTACGTAATTATACAGTCAAAACTGAAGCGATTGCAGACGTTCCGTAATCTTGTCTGCGCCAAAATCTATGTATATTTCTCTCTCTCTCTCTCTCCTTCTCTTCTCTCTCCCTGTTATAAGCAATATTTACTCTAACCGGAGATCGAATGACTCGCGTTTCGCATTGTGCGTCTGCGATTGCAGCGCGAGTAAGAATTATAATGCGCGAGGAATTACTCCGGTATCGCTGCGGATGAAAAAGAAACATAATATCCACTCGAAAACTAATCCTTTCGCTCTCAAAAAAGGCGCGAATGTTAATTCTCCAGAAAAATTTTCTCCTTCCAACAAGGGTTCGTATGTTACGTTATTTATTTTATTGCTTGAAAAGCACGCGACGGTTTAACATTATTAGCTTGTTATAGAAAACGCTCTTAGAATGTTACAAGAGATATAGAAAATATATACATGTGTGTGTGTGTGTGTGTGTGTGCACAGTGCTTATTTTCCTTACAGTGTTTGCATTGTACTCCATGTACGTTCGAGTATCTACCTAATATAAATGTCGCGAGTTTCATACATATATATATATATATACATTGTACATACCCGAAGCGCGACATAATTAAACTTCGCAATGTTCCACTTCAGCGCGTTCAGGAATTTAATGATAGTTTGACGCGTTTGCTTGCAAAATATATATATATATATAATACAAGAGTGCACTGATAGCGTCGTCGCATTGCAGCAGAAATAGTATATCATCGATCGCGAGGAGGTCATTATTCTTGGTTTATTCCAGTCTACCATAAAAATTATATATATATATATATAATTTATATATACATATATTATACGTAATAGAGCAATTTTTTATTACGCGATCTTCAACGAAAAATCCATGATTGCGAGGTGTGACACGCCGCGTATATTTTGCTTGAACAATGCGGTAAAATTTACGGACTTCTTAAAACTTGTGTAATATATAAAAGTACCGGTGTGGCGTGCGGCGGCATCGCAACCAGTGACAAGGCTGGCCGAGTAATTGTTTATATTTGCATGTAATTATTATTGTGACCAAAGTGCTATGGTAATACCCGAGCACTTGTTTGAGCGCGTTCGTTGCTCATTAGCATCGTTGTCGTAGCGGGAAAAGAAGCTGCGCCGGCTAGCGCGGTACCTCTATAAGTAATGCGGATGAAAAGCACGGTATGCCACTCGTTAGTTTATCGCATTTGCATTCATTCGACATTCATCCGCAAAAAAAAAAAAGAGAAAAAAAAACGCAGAACAAAAATCAAGCGAGGTCAAGCGCGGATACACACAAATAACCGCGATTTTGTAATTTTCTTCTCTTGCCACGCGAGAGATCCTGAATTAATTAATCTGACATTTTTGATAAATAAAAGAAAAACGCGACGGCCGTCACGTCGCAACGTGACATCGTCAACTTCCTCTCATTCAGAGTGCGCGCGTGTAAAGATAAAGATCGTTTCGAATTGCAAATTATTTGCGCGAAGGACGACGAAGCGAGTCGTCCCGGTTGGGCGCTCGGATTTCCCGACTCGACATTGTTCATTCGGCTTTTCTCAAATACCCGACTGAATTTACACGTTAGCTTCTGACATTACTACTGAATACGGTGTCATATTCCGCGCTTTCGTATGCAAAGAGCTGGTGGAGGATATGCTCAGGGGAAGTTAATGTTTATCTGAAGGAGACATACCTACTTATTCTTACTGTTATTATATAACATTTGTGACAGAGGGAGAGATATGTAAATTAAATGTTTATACACTTTTATCCAAGAAAGAGAGAGAAAAAGAACCCGTGGAGAAAGAACACAAAGCGTGTTCATTTTCGCTGTGGAAACAGGGACGCGGCCCGTTGAATCGTCACAGTTCGCTAATGCGAAAGGATCGCAATTAGGCCTCCTAATTCCGGACCACACACTTGTTTCCACGATCTAGCAAGTACCACTGAAATGCGGCAAACCACAATTCCCCTACACGATTGCCTACACGTCCCCGCGCACGTGCTACTGATAGCCAAATATTGAGAATTCGGGAATATACGGTATAATCAAACATCGGGAGCTTTGTATTATCGACTGCAATAGACTCGGGGAAAACCTTTTGTGATCATAGCTGCTCTCGAGTACAAACACTGCGCGCGCGCGCGCGCGCTATATTTCCCCAGTATAGTGCGCACCACAAATTGCTGCATGTCTGATGAATGCGTCGGATTTTATTAATGAATCGCGCGAATTGCAATTGGCGTTTGTATTCCCTCTTCGGGGACGGTCCTTTGGATCTCTCTATTCGTATCGTGAACGAACGTGACTATAACGGTAACTATGTAGAAACGAGAGTTCTTAAAAACTGGCTCAAGTATGGAAATAGCACAGAAAGCATTAAATAAACTTTAGTTAGAATGTTCACGTCAGAAAACCTCTCGAATCAGCTCAAAGTCAAATTGTTTGCGCGTGTTTTTCTAAAGAAAGAATAGATCACACGTAAAATTCGAGGCTTTCATCACCATCTAGTGTCGCAGGACATAGTCTGGTCAATTATATTAGACCCGGAGCCAGACTCTTACCTTCGTAAGGACTCCGCACAGTACTGCCAATGTGAAAAGCGGAAATGTAGTTACCTACTGTATCCCCGGAGTTAATAACAACTTACCTTTCGCAACAGATGCAGGATGCAAAGGGAAGAAGGAGATTATTATGTACGGATAAGTTAACTTTCTGATTAAGCTCGGTAGGAAACAGACGTTAGTTGGAATTCTGTTTTACCAACACGGAAAATTTGTGAACGGAATGAGACCAGATGCGCGCAACAGAGGGAGTGCGAGTTACGTTATCCTGCGAGCGTAACTGCGGGAGTATTTCGCGGCGTGGACACACAGCACGTGTATCCTCTTCACTATAGCCTATATCGAGACGAGCGCGTGGTTAGCGTTGAGATTCACTCTCAGTGAATCTCACACACCGTGTATATATACACACGGATAGCTTTCTAACGGGATATGCACGGAATACGCATCGTTGCCTAAGTCAAATTTGCACTTGCCTGATTATGCTTGCGGATACACACGCAGCGTACACAAATTTCGAACTCTAATGATACCAATTTCAGTCTTACGCCGCTTCAAGCGATAATCGATATACACGTAACGAAGATAACAATTAATCAGATAGATTTTTCGTAAAAATTAAAATCCAACAGAGAGAAAAAAATGCGATATCGTAAATGTGTTGTCTTTTGTCGAATATTGTTGGCTGCGAGAAATTGCACGAGCAGTTCTATTTCCTCTTCATATCTGATAATTCTGTTTGCATCCGCGATTCAATAGGAATGATGCGATTCCGGCTATCTCGGGTTAAGGGGGAGCGTCACAAAGTCGTTACGTCAAGTACAAGCATCCCGAGACAGCCTCGGAAATTACTGTCTCCGCAGTTAACGTTAGATTCAACGAGAGCACTTCTTCAACTGATGGCAATAGCTGTCTCGAACAGAAGTGAGAGAAGAGAGTCGCGATGCAACGACTTTGGTAATAATGTCAAGACGCATTATACCAGCGGGAGAGATAAACGAGAGAGAAGAGCGACACAGAGATTCCCTCGTTTCTTTTGCTCTTATACGTACAGCTTATTACCATAGGAATCCGACATAAAAGCTCCTATGTACGCTTATCGCGCATCAAGCGAGACAATACTTCCGCCGCGGCACTTTTGTACCGTCGCCGTCATCCGGATTCACAGCGAATGGCGAACGACGAAACACAGAAGTGGAATATGGGTCTTGATAAACGCTTTCATTAAATTGTTGTAAAGTAAATAAGTGCTAAGCAAGACAACGGCCGTCTTACAAATTTGGAAAGTTTTTATAATTATGACAGTTAATTATTTTTCTTTGTTTTTCTAACTTGATTTCGCGAGGGTTACTTGCGAGAGAAAAAATTGTATCGACCTGATATTGCTCTCGAAACGAATTTTATATATTACGAGACACGACATGTATATATATTATGCGACTTAGACCGATTCGCAGATCGAAAGGGCGAATTATAGTGAGTTCCGTGAACAATCCGCGATATATAATTGAAGAGGCAATGACGAACGACATGCTCGACGAGCAAATCAATTTTATGCACGGCTGTTCGCGAAGCATAATAGAGAGGAGTTATTACTTTTTCGTTCGGGGGGCGATTGTTACACGAGCTCAAGGTCCGTCATTGAAAAACTATGAGTCATGTGAAATTATATCGCAGATAAAATACGCAAATACATGCTAAACACACATTTACATGAATTTATATTTTATATTCAAAACCAAAACGTTTCTTTTGCATCTCAAATCATTTCGTTTACTCAAAAGAATAATGTAAGTTTTATCTTTAATTATCTTTGAGAAGTGAGATCGGCGATATAAAGACGAGAAACGAATTTTTTAATTTGTATAAAGAAACCAGATGTTATATGCGCGCGCGCGCGCGTGTGTGTGTTATATGTACACATATATATATATGTATTTCATTAGATGGATGGATAGAAAAGGACAGGAAATGAGAGGTTTAATCAGACAGAAAAATGGATACCTGAACAAAAAGTAAACTTCTAGATCGTCGGAATACACTACTGTTAATCCCTACGCGCGAGATAAAAAGTGTACTTTGTCTATGTCCAAGCGCAGTCACCCTGAGAAAAAGGTAATTTATGTCTGACAGGATTTAATACCGCATCGTTCTCTTTTTTTTTTCTCGTTTGGAAATGAAATATTTGGATATCCGCGTTGCAAAAATCCACGAATTATTGATGTTATTTTTCTGCGTATCGTTCCGCCAGCGCGATTTACATAAATGCATATATAGGGAAAATATGGTGTATGCATACGCGAGTATTAAAATAACATACATCGCGCAGAGCAACTACGACACTTCGGTAAGTAACGGTTATTAACAAAAATAAAGCAAAAAAATAAACAATTTGAAATCTGCAAATAATATTTGTCGTATTATTACAACTAATTTGAGCGTAATAAATCAAAATGAAATTATCTGACTGTGCCAAATGATAGAAATATTGATTCGTGGTAAACAAGCCGCGCATTTATACGAGTATCGGATATTAATTAATAGACAATAACTAATCGATTAAGAGAATTAAAAATACACATTTGCAATATTACTCGCATTCACAAATTAATATCAGATATTTACCTCAGAACTTGTTATCTTTCCGCGTAAAAAAATTGGATCCAGCTGGATTTTTCAAGCCTCCGGGGTTAACGAAACTTTTTCCCTTGTGGAAATTCTGCTGGGATCGGAATAAATGGTAATCAGGAAGAGAGGTGTTAGAGAGAAAACACGGCGAATGTAGGTAGGAGATATCCCGACTGCAACAATTTTTGCCAAGTCTGCAAAGAAACGCGAGGTCCGTCGCAGCTTTTCCGCCGGCCAATTCTGAACGTTTCTCACCGACTGTTGCCTTCAGTCTATCCAATTCAAGCGAGCGATACTTGACCGAATCAATTCAACAAAACAACCATTGTTCTCAATTGGATAGATTGAACTTCATCGATATGTTTCCTATATGCCGAATCAATCGTACATCAAAGTCGTATGAAAATAATTATCATTTGGCAAACAGCATGAAACAATACTCTGTACTTTAACCTTAGAAGGCATTATTCCTTATAATTAGATACTTTTTCATCGTCAGCGGGCAAAGCGGAGAAGTCGATTACCTTAGTAGCGTTGTAATAATGAAAAATCCCTCTCGTCGCCGTGACAAATGGCTCGTTAGTGCCGAGTAATCTCGGCGATTCGATTGTTTCAGGTGGAATTTATTCGAGTTACTCGAGGAAGCTGCGACCACCCACGATAAATTCTCTCGCAGTACGATACATGTGCTCCCGCACGCGCCATAGATTTATTTGTAATATAAATCTGTCGCGAGGAAGGTCGCACAAGGAAACAGAGAACAAGGAGAGAGTTTACTTGAGTTAGAGCATGACTCAATTAGCCGTCGAATCTATTATTAGAAACTTACGCGAATTCTTTTGCTGTTTTTCAATGTAATACGTAAAGTAGGTTTCGCGCGACTGCGAACAATTTTTCGAGAAAAAATTGCAATTCTCCGCTTTTTTTTTTTTTTTCGTTTACGTAACCGCGCGATCAATAGACCCCACCTAGAGTAATTAAATGTCATTAAGCGCCGTGGGAATAAATATCGATTTTACGCTGGAACTCGGACTGCGTTCGATATATACATGAATATATATATATATATATATATATATATATATATGTATATACGTATATATATTTACACACACACATATATATATAACCTAGTGGTCATATGTAGACCTTGAACATTTTCCACAGTGGCAATCAATACGAGCGCGACGTGATAGCGGAACGAGAGATAGCGTTTTCCACATTTTTGACGCGCGTACATCGCGAAAATTAATTCGCGGAATGTAACTGTCTCGTTAAGTTGTCGAAAGTCTTGTTGCCGTATCGCGCCAGAGAGTACATTTGCAGTAAAGATGAAGAATCCCGAGACTCTAACGCAAACAAGTTCATTTTGCATAGTCAAGCAAACCGGCATCACGTACGAGCGCGTAGTGTACAGCAAAGACGAGAGAAAATATATTCGCGTGGAACTCTCCGAGTTATATAATTTCAAAGATTTCTCTGCGAGCAAATATCTCGCAGACTTACTAAAGAGATGTATATAAGTGTATATTTTCAAGAAATAAGACGAGGAGAAACATCGCAAGATATTAACGAGAAAATTTATTTACCAGCTAGATCAAATAAAAGATGGTAATAAAAGAACACGTGTTATTTTTCCACGTAAAATGTAAAATCGATAGAACAAACGTAGCAAAGACAAAATATGAAAAATATATTGTATTTTCTATACAGTTTCTCAGGCGGACTAATCCCGCGTATCAGCTGGTGGCGATTACGAGCTAACGACAAACCGATCTAAAAACCAAACAAAAGTGGATTTGGAGGCCGCGCGCGGACTTGTAAGCCGCTTAGAGCGTGAATGTTACCGCCGTTGAACGAAACGCGGAGAGGTTTGACTGGCGTGCGTAGGCGGCGGCACACCAGTCAGGGGCGAGATAATAAAAAAAAAAATAAAAAAAAAGGTACATGCGATGGAAGAGCGGGAACGGTGAAGAAAGGACTAGAGCAGGCCACTGGGTTTTCTATCGACTTTTAATTACCTCGCATCGTTTCTCACAAAGGGGCCAATACGGCGCGAGAGAGGCGCATAGAGCAAGAGAGCACAGCCCCCAGTCTCCTGTGTTTGTTTGCCCCTTCCGTCCCTACTTCTCGCTTCGATCGCTACTTTAAACTTTAAGCCAATATCGTCGTCCGGCGCGCGCGATCCACTCGTGCTGCTCGACGAGCGAAACAAGGGCAATTTTCACTCGAACATTATGCAGGTCGACGTGACAAAAACTACCTTACTATAGGAGGGTCGCGCGAAGAGGTGCCTCGCCGAGAGTAAACCGCAACATTAACAAAACGCTATTGTGGTGCCTCAAATGTCGCGTCGATAACACGACCGCTTATGTGTGTGTGTATGTGTGTGTGTTGTAATTAAATACATATTGCTTCGATGATGATCGCTGATGATGATTTCCAATCGCATATGTGTATTTACGCGCGTGTTTATCGATACGACGTAAATACCGCGGCGCAAATTCCATTTACAGGAATTGGAAAATGAGAGAATTATTACTCGCATATGTCTCTGCAAGTTTCTTTTCCGGATGAATTCCCGTATACGCCATCAGATATACACCCTTTTATACTTGGCATTTTTTATTATTAAAACTGACGTCAAGCGGTAATGTTATCATAAGATCGAAAATATAGGTGTGTGCGCGCAGAAGCGCGTTCGTTAAATATTTCTTTCCAATTTTATTATCGCTAAATATGTTCAAAGGCGTATCTGCTAATTACGAACCTGCAGGCCAGCGATAATATAAGCACGTTGATAAATATATCAAGAGAGAGAGAGAGAAGAATAAAAATACAGGTAAAAATTAAAATGTACATTAAACATGTAGATTTTGTAATACCAACAAACATCAATAAATACAGGAGTTGTATCCGCGCTTTATGTCCCTCCTCTCTTCCCGTTCGTTCATTTCTCTCTCTCTCTTTCTGTCTCTCTCTCGAATTCCGCAATATGGCGAAAACAAATATCGCTAAATATCGATCGTCAAGCTCAATGAGAGTACGCAAATGAAAGCGCTCGGTTTATGCATGCCGCACAATTCGCATTCGTGTGGCGGTACGTACCCCGCCAATGCTTCCCGTTACAGCTTCATTTGGCCGCACGGAATACTAACCATGCGTTTTTTTCTGGACACGCGTAGAGGGAGAAATCGTGTACTATGTGCGTGTGTATATATACGTTTGTGTGCGCGTATCGTAATCTCCTCGGAGACCTGCGCAGTAACACGTCGCAGCGCGAATAAAGAGCAATTATATATAAATTTTAATCTATTTGCGCAATCGACGCGAACGCTGAAATTATATTTCCACGTGCGAATTCATCCCACGTATTAAATCTAACGTTTTCGCACGGAGCGTATTAATGAAGCCGTTCGTGATTTCTGTTTGACGTGAACCGATACGACGTGAATTCTCGACTGATGCGTATGGCACATTAGCTCCAAGTGTTCTCTACATAATATGATCGATCGCGCTGGTTCCCAAACGGATTTTGAATACGCCATTCAGTCTCCGTAATTATATATATCGCGTAAAGAGCTTTACAGTTATTATTCTTATACAAGTCGTTAAAAAGCTTCGATAGAAGCTTCGTCGGGGAATGCGGAGAATGTATATATTTACCCTGATAGGACACCATTTATATATAAAATTGTGTAACGAAATCTTGCACTAAAATTGTATTTTGCAGTTATAAAGACATATTTGAAGAAATAGATGTAAAAACATTGATC
>QVNV01010136.1:0-72945 GCA_014825455.1 Pseudomyrmex pallidus | reverse complement strand
CGGATTCAAACCGGATTATTTATAATAATCTACGTCTGAAAGTGGACGTAGCTTTATAGTTTCTACATCGTTTTTTGTAATTGTGTGGCGCTAAAATCAGCACGCGAGAAACTTCAATGAAATGGCCGTTTTCAGTCTTTCTCATTGCTCGCGACGTCTGTGTCGCAAATCGCGAGAAGTTGAAGTTGAAAACAATCACCGGTCGATACATCGATACATCGATGTTTTGTTCCGCACGGCGATTGGCGAATGACATCTCGAAGGGGAAGGAACTTGCAGCGTCACGGCGCATGCGCGAAGAACGTCATTTGAATTCATTTGAATTTGAACCGAAATTAACGAGCGTTTGCTGGAGTTATGGCAGCTGCGGTTTTTAACGAGATGTTCCGCGTGTGTTCCGCGTTTACGTGCGCGCGTTCGGCGGACCGGTAATAAAATAGAAATTGATATTGTTGTATTTTTATAAGTAAACAACTTCCGCGACGATGTCGGACAGTAGCATACAAGTGGCGATCAAAGTCAGACCGCTCATCAAACGAGAGAAAGAAGAAAATCTCCCGATACAATGGATATCTCAGGGCAACACCATCGTGGCTACGGACGCGGAGATCAAGAAGCGAGGCGACGGTGGATTCCAATTCGGTACGAGGCGGAATTATAGCAAAATTAGATTATTCGTGACGAAAGTATCTCTCTTGAAAATCTTGGCACGTACTTCTCGAGAAACGCATTTTCCATATTTGCTGTTCACTTTTGTTTTTATTCCTTTTTCCGTCAATGTTTGAATACGTACGTTTTTCGTTGAAGTTTGAGAGAAAAGTGTTATATTTTTCGCGCTATATGTTTAAAGAATTGGATATAATTAACAAAAAATAACGTTTTGCATATTGAGGTTAAGTCTTGAGATTTGCTAGCTTTTGTTTCTGTTTCTGTAAAAAACAGATGCTTGTTATATTTTTAATATGGTGACACACGATGACAATTAGATATTCAGTATAAATGATATTTACAATGATTCTTCTTTTGTATTTCAGATCATATTTTTAATATGAACTCCAGCAACAATGATGTGTTTGACACCATTGTAAAACCTATAATAGACGCTGCTGTGAATGGATTCAATGGCACGGTGTTTGCTTATGGACAAACAAGTTCTGGAAAAACTTACACCATGATGGGCACAATGGAAGAGCCAGGTGTCATACCACTGGCTGTTGAGTACATGTTTGATGCTATCTCTAACACTCCTGGACGAGAGTTTTTGTTAAGGTAAAATATATTTATTTATTGTGATTAAAGAATCTTATATATACTTGTATATGTTTTTGTTTGAAATTTTATTTGCTTCCAACTAAAAGATGTTTGTTATTTATGCAAGTTGCTTAATCAAAGGTACAGGTAGTTTGATAACATTTTGTACTTTTCAGGGTATCTTACTTAGAGATTTACAATGAAAAAGTCAACGACCTGTTAGATGTAAATAATACAGATTTGAAGATACACGAGGATACAAATGGCCAAGTATTTGTACACTGCAAAGAAGAGGTTACTAATAGTCCAGAGAATGTTTTGTCAATTATGGGCAGAGGCAACAAAAACAGAAGAATAGGAGAAACTAATATGAATGAGAAGAGCAGTAGAAGTCATACGATTTTCAGAATTGTAAGCATGCTTCTATATATATATATATTTTTTTTTTTACAGTATATAGCTAGTGTATAATAGTTTTAAAAACTTGTATTAGACAAGAGGTAATCTAAATATTGTAAGTTTAAATGTTGCAAAACACATTGGGGATGTTTTAGACAATTGAGAGCAGAGAAGCTGGTGCAGATGGTGCAATACAAGTATCACAATTGAACATGGTCGATCTTGCTGGATCGGAGAGGGTGCGGCAAACAGGTGCCACTGGAGAACGTTTCAAAGAAGGACGTCATATTAATACATCACTTTACACCTTGGCGTTAGTAATTAAACAATTGAGCGAGCCGCAAGACGCTCAGAAATTTATAAACTTCCGAGACAGCAAGCTTACAAGGTTATTGCAAGCCTCTTTAGGCGGCAACGCGATGACTGCGATAATCTGCGCTATAACACCAGCCGCGCTCGAAGAGACCCAATGCACATTATCGTTAGTATCTTAAAGTATTTGGAATATGTGTACGTATATAAATAGGATGTAGTTTAATGTTGCAATTTGTTTAATGAATAGATTTGCATCCAGAGCGAGAAATGTGAAAAATAAGCCTCAGTTGAACGAAGTCATGTCTGATGGCGTACTTCTGAAACGCTATGCAAAACAGATCGATGTGCTACATGCAGAATTAGAGGTAAATATGTATATTCACCTAATAATTACTTTTTTGCTACGTATGTAGAAAAGTTGAGTAAATAAAAAGATTATTTTAAACAATGGACCTTCTAACACAATCTATTAACTTGTGTAATAAATCAATTTTTCAGAAGATGAAACAACTGACCGGATCAACTGATTTGCTGGAAATCGAGTCTAAAATGCAAGAGAAAGATCGCATCAATCAAAATTTGGAAAATCGAATTCGACTATTGCAAACCCGAATAGTCACAAGCAATAATCACAGCAGCGAATCGTTCAAAACGAAAGAGAAGAGAAGACGGACTTGGTGCGTTACTGATGGATACAAGTCTACGTTCCACTCGCGTGTAGATTTATCACCAATCAAAGAAATGTCGCCTATCAAGTTGCATAAACCTAAATCGAGCGACATTATGAATACATGTAAGTTCAATATCAGTCTCTTTGCGTAAATTCAGCCAAGTATACATAAGCCAAGTTTGTTAATTGAAGATTATTATTTCAACAACAAACGCAAATAAAAACCTCTTTATTTTTTCAGCGTTTCAAGTAGCTTTCGAAGACTTTGAATTGGAACTTATGGAAAGTGAGGCTACTCGTGCGGAAGAGAACGATAGCGATGATGATGCTTTCATTACACGTCGTCCTCACAATCGTGTGAGATTTTTGGACGAGGTATTTATACAGAAATCGCCCGTAAACTATGATAGTTTTGATACCACCCCTGAGAAACTGGACTCGTACGCCCAAACTACAAGGTAAATTATTAGAAAAACAAATTTATTTGTTGTGATTATTTCATTTGTAAGTTGAAAGTCAATATCTTCTGTCATTTGCGAACTTTTAGCTTGTCTCCTGGAACGCCAAGACAGGTTTTGCGGGACAGAGTCCGTCGTCTGACGGAAGAGTACACAGAGCTTCGAGAGTTTACGACCTTGGAGAAGCAGATGTACGTTGACGAACATAACCAGAAACTCGCTAAAGTTACATCGTTAGAAAAACAACTGGAGAACACGGTATGCGACAAGGACGCCTTCGAACATATAATATCTGATCTTCGTAGACAATTAACTGCAGCCGAATCGCGTTGTACGTCGGCGGAGGATCGGTTGAACGCACAAGCATCCGAATTAGAAAGGATACCGAGTTTGGAGAAGCAAGTCGCGGAGTTGACCGCACGAACGATCGAGATGCAAAACATTCCACAGTTGCAGAAGCAAATAAATTTTCTCACAGCTGAAAAAAATGGATACGAATGCGTGGCGGAGCAATTGCGAATCAAGCTCAATGAGTCTGAACAACGTAATGTTTTATTGGAAGAGAAATTACAACAAGTAACGACACAAAGGACGGAATTGGAGGAACCGCTTACAGAACGCACGTCAGAAAACGGGACTACGCAGCGAGAAAAAACCGAAATTGTCGCCGCATCCGAAAGAACTGACTTGGAATTCAGAATAATCGATCTTCAAAACAAGTTGACGGAAATGGAGCAATGCAACAACTCGTTGAGAGACAAATTGTGCAAGCAAGAAACAGAATTGCAAGATCTCGGCGTCGTGCGACAACAGGTTCGCGATCTCGCGTCCGAGAAGGACGAGCTTCAACGCGCGGTTTGCGATATTCAACAAAAATTGAGCGAAGCGGAACAAGTCAATACTTCGATAAGAGATAAGTTGAGCGAGCAGCAACTGGAAGTTCAAAAGTGTCAGTATCAAGAGAAGCAGATTGAGCGACTCAAGTCTGAGAAGCGCGAATTTGAACTAATCATCGATAAACTGAAAGAGCAACTAGTGGGGGCGGAAGTACTTAACGCAACAGAAGATGAGACAAAAAACGAAGGTCAGCGGCATATAGACCCACTTCAATTTCTAGAGAAACAGAATCTTCCAATGACACAAACGAATATTTTAAGAAAACAAAAAGAATTGAAAGAAAAGAATGACAGTTTAACGGACACGTTGACGGAACTTGAAATAACAAATGCGTCATCAGTTGACGGTTCCAGCGCTGACGATGAGGTTGCACGTTTGAAAAATCGCATAAACGACTTGGAGTGTACAGATATTCAGAACGAAAATAAACATTTGAAAGAGGAAGCGTCAGCAAAATCGACAATATCGAATCACGAGTACGATTCAGCCAATAACGAGTCATCGGTCACCGTGGAAGACATGTCGAACATGAAGATATCCTTGGATGACACTCTTAAGTTATCCGCGGATCTGGTTCTGAAGACTCAGCAGTTAGACGAGATGAGAAAGGACGTGCAAAGCTTGAAGGCTGACTTGGAAAACCTGCAAGAAACCGTGTATCTGTTGACAACTGAGAACAGCGAGCTGGCGAGCAAATTGTCGGCGGAGAAAGAGTGCGCCGAGAAGGCGGCTGTCGATTTTCAGCAAACGATTGATGATCTCTACGCGCGAAACGCAAAGATAATAGATGAGAAACTTAATCTACAGAATAATTTGGTGTTGCTCAACGAGGAATTGACAATTCTTCGTTCAAAAGTATCCGAAGCAACTTCCAGCGAGAACGAGAGAATTCTCAAGTACGAAGAACAAATCAATACACTGACGGAAAAGAACGCAGAGTTGTTATCCAATATCGTTGATTACACGAAGGAGTTGGAAACGTTGAAAGAGAGCAAATCGCTTGTGTACGAACACGATTGCATGTACAAAGACAAACTGACCAATCTCACGGAAAAACAAGAATATCTGACGAAGGAAAACAACGAGCTTTCCACCACCTTGATGGACAAGATCGAGGAGAGCGACAGGTTGAAGCAGGAGTGCAACATTTTGACCAGTAAATTAGAATTGTCACTGCGAAACAAAGAAGACATCGGTGATGTCAACGATGTCGAGCAACTGCGAGCGGGGAATACGTTACTGAAGACCGAAGTGATGGAGTTGAAAGCTAACGTGAAAGATCTAACCGAGGAAAACTCCAAGTTGTCCAATCAGTTAATGGAAAGTTTAGAAGAATTGGACAAGGAGCGAGCGAGTAACTCTCGCAACAATACCTCGCGCTTATCAACGTTGTACAACAATTCTGTAAACGATACGTTAGACATTAGCGTGAACGATGAGGACAATGCCGAAACAATCATCCAGAAGTTGAAGGACAAAATCAAGCACCTCACGTATCTCAATAATAAACTGAGCGAATTGAAATTAGGTGCCTGCACTCAGTGCTCTCACTTAAAAGAGTCGAACGAAAACCGAAGATTGCTGAAGCTACAAGTGAAGACTCTGAAAAACAAGTTGGAGGACTCGCAGAGACGGTTCGACAGCATTTCGGCAAAGAGCGACGCGCTCATTTTGAAAGCCCGAGAAGACACGTTGAACACAAGCGCATCTGTCGACACGTCTGTCGACACTAGTTTCTCCGAGAGCATGAACGTCACCTGCGTCGAGGAAGGACTTCAATCGTTGACCAACGAATTACAAATTTTAAAGGAGGACAGCGACAAACTGATGAGTCCACACGACGAAGAGAAGCGCGATGAGGAGAAGTGCGACGAAGCTGAGAACATACAAGATAGCACTGTTACGAATTCGATCAACGATTCGAGTTCCAGCGTGAAGAAGTCTTCGAGGACTTCGAGATTGGAAAGGATCATGGAAGTTATGAGCGTCCTGCAGAGCGACTTCAACGAATTGAAGGAAAATAATGTAAACGTTAAAGAAAATCTCGCGAAATTTATTGCCGAAAAGGAATCCTTACTGGGCGAAATCAATGCTTTGAGAACCGCCAACGAACAGCTCCTGCAACAGTTGTCGGAGAGCAAGTGTTCGCACAACACCGCGTTGGAAAAAACAATCATCCTCGAGAGCGAGATAGCAGACGTGACCGACAAGTTGGAAGAGATTACCGCGAGATGCAAACAGATCGAGGACGCGAAACTCCTTCTCGACATCGAGGCGGGAAGTCTGAAAGAAGACAAGATAATGAAGGAGCAAACGATAAGTGAATTACGTCAGAGTGTCTCTTGTCTTCAACGCGAGGTGGAATTAATGAAGAGTCAAAAGGAAGAGCTCGACGTCGACAACGACAATTTGAAACGAGAATATGAAGAGAAACTGGAGTCGCTCAGAGCAGCGAATGAAGAATTAGCCAACTCCAAAGCAATTATCTCGCAAAAACTGGCTGATTCCAAGATTGCGGAAGACAGAGTGACGGAACTCAATGAAAAGATGAATAAAATTTCCTCCGAAAACGATTATCTGAAAGAGGAATTGATCAAACTACGCAATATAGAAGAGAAATTTGACAAGATCAAAACCGAGTATCAGTCGAAACATCAGCAGGATCAGACGTTGGCCGAGGACAACAAGAAGCTCAAGAACTTGCTGAACAACGCCTCGAAAAATATCATCAAGGAGATAATCTCTCTCAAACCCAAGACCGACACGCAGGAACTCGCGAACAAGTCGGCGGACGATCTGTTCCAAGTGTTTGTGCAAACGATCTTGGCGAAGGAGACGGAAATAGTGAAGACGATGCAGGAGAACTTCGACAAAGCGAAGCGAAAGCTCGAGGATGAGAAACGACAGAGCGTGGACGCGGAGAAACGTACGGCCGTGTGGGCGAAGGAATTGGAAGGCGAGATAGAGAAACTTCAGGCGGACTTGTCCGACCGCGAAACCGCGGCTTGTAAATTGCAGGAAGAAGTCGCGCGTTTGGAACAACTTCTGAAGGAGAGCGATTGCGACAGGTTCGCGATGAAGGAAAAGATCGGCGAACTGGAGACGGATGTCGGCAATCTGCAGACTGAGCTTTACAAATATTCCAAGAACGACACGGTGAACGGGGAGGCCGTTATTATCGCGCAAAAGCGCGAGAAACAAGCGCAGGAGGTGATCAAGAACAAGGAAGCCGAGTTTCAGGCGAAATTAAATTCGGAGAGAGAAACGTATAACAAGAGAATAGAAGATCTCGGGTGTACGATAGAGTCGTTCAAAACAAAGATCATTGAACTGACAGGCAACGTCGAATGCCTCGAAGCCAATCAGAAGCAATCGAAGAACATCATCGAGCTCAAGAGCAACGAAATAATAAAGAGCAATCAGATAATTCAAACGAAGCAGACCGAGCTGGAACAGCTCGCCGAAGCTTACAACGATCTAAATCGCGAACTGGAAGAGAAGAACATGCGTATCGCGGAGATCACGGAACGATCCAAGTTTACGTGCGACGAGCTGACGGAATGCAGAGCCAGTCTCGATGTGATCGTGCCCGAGAACGAGTTTTTGAAGCAACAGATCAATGAACGAAAAGTCGCCATAGAACAGTACAAAGTGGAGATGGAGAAAGTAAAAATGGAAGGTAAGAAGGAGGTCGACGCCATCAAAGACAAGTTGAACTTTGAAGAGTTGAAGAACGCCGAGCTCAACAAGCAAATAGCCGAGTTAAATAACAATAATGTCGCTCTGACGGATTCGATTAACACCTTGAAAAACGAATACGCGACATTGGAACGTAAATGTTGCTCGCTCGAGAAGAGAGTCAGAAACAGTACGAGCAAGATACTGGCGGAGGAACAGATGGAAGAGTTGAAGGACTTGAACAGATCTCTGCGAAACAATTTGGACGGTGCGAGCAATCGGATCACGGAACTGCAAGCTGCCAAAACTGATCTGATGAAGCAAGTGGTCGTTTTGAACAGTCAGTACGACGCGGCGTGCAAAGAGAATCAAGCGTTGAAGGAGACGTTGAACAGATGCAAATACGACACGAACGACGACAAATACAATACGCTGCTGCAAGAGAAGAACAAAGTTGCCCTGGAACTGGAAGCGACGAAGGTTCAATTGATTCAAGCGAACAAAGATATAGAAAATTACGTCGAGAAGATCAAAGAATTGGAGGAGAAAGTTTCGGAACTCGACAAAGAAGCGGAAGACCTGGCTAATGTTATTCGCGAGCACGACGCTGAAAACGCGAGGCTTCAGGATCAGTATTACACGTGTCGCGACGAAATCGATAATTTGCAGGAAAAGATAAAACGTCTCGAGAATGGAGACCGTGACGAAGAGTCGCAATCATCATCGAGAACAACCGAATCGTCTGATAGAGTCCAGAGGTCGTCATACGAATGTGATCGCTGCAAAGTATTGCAGGATACGATACGTAAACTCGAGCTAGAACTTGTATCGAAGAACGGCAAGATCACGACGTTGGAACTGCAAATACGAAGCGGAAGCTTTCCTTATCAGAAGAAGTGTAAGGAATTGCAGGAGCATCTTCTGGCATTCAAAAACAAGGTAACTTGAATATTTTAATTATTATCACACTGTCGTAACTTCGATTCGACGAATAAATGATATAAATAGATCAATTTTGGTTTTTGTACGAAAAACACGATCTACTCTTTTGCAGAATAGCGAACTGTCGGCAGAAAACAGACGACTTCAGATAGCCATGCTGCGTACGAGCGCGAGGGAATGTGACGTGTGCAAACAACGACTCGTGAACAGGAGGCATCAGTCGTGTCAGACGGTAACACCGATACGATTTTGTGGCACGAGCAGTGGCATAATTGATGTAAGTACGTGCGTGCAAAGAGAATGTAAGAAAATTGAAGAAAAACGAACCGGAATAAATCTGGTAAAACTTCTCGAGCTCTTTTATTTCTGTTCTATTTTGTGTGCGTATTTACTTTACATGTTTTCATAAACAAAAAATCTGTTGTCACACAGGACGAAGTGAGAATACTAAAGTTGGAGAAAGAAAAACAAATGATGAAAGATGTGTGTCGTTCTCGGGCCAAGGTAATAAAAGAGCTTCAGCAAAGGATACAGGATTATGAGAAAGAACTGGGTGTCAAAAATGCATAATTGTTGTCGCAAGGACATCATTTCTTTCGCGTTGCCATATCGTTCGGATCGTATATCCGATTCTTAGTATTACACGCACATCGCCCGATGCACAGGTATGTGCGAACAGTGGCGCAATAATAATATACATAAGTTGTAAATATTATAAATATTTTTAACATTGCATATTTTAAGCATTGCATATTTTAAGCGATACGATATAGTGTTTTATATTTTTGTAATGCGAATGAATTCTCGGCTATATTTTTTACACATCGACGTCGAATGCCGGCAATATATTTTCCTAACAATTTTACATGTACGGACTGTTGTCTTTTTTCACACAATGCGTACGATGCAAACGCATACGATGTAAAAATAACTTGCATTTGTGTGATATTGAAATTTCTTACCAATACTTGACATACGCATAAACGAAAGACTGTATGTATAAAATATATAGTTTATCAATTATCTCTCGATATATGATGTTTATTCGGTCAAATTATTAAATGATTAATAATACAATTTATTATCACAGTAATATTGCAATATCACAGTAATATTACTGTGATATTACAATATTACTGTAATATTGCGGTAATATTATGTGCTATATGGGCATATATACAAACATAAAACATACATGTATATATAAATCTTGAGATTAGGAAAACTTTTTTTCATTAAAAATGGAAAAGTACAAATATCTGCTGTACTTGCAATTATATATTATTAATTAGATTATTAAGATCAGGCACGTTTCATCTTTTTTTGTTTATATTTCATTGTGTAGTTCTGTGGCCTCTTTTTACTGACGTTTAGTTGGAACAAGTCTGAAATGTAGAAAAATCACGTATTTACGTCGCGATTACAAACAGCCAAGAAACACGTACACACACATACGGAATATTTACCTTTATCAGGTTCTTCTCCCACTTCCTCTCGATAGTATTGAGCATCATCGTCCTCATCCACTTCGTTATTTTCAATTTCCGATTCCTTGGCGAATTTGTGCAAGTGCACATCGCTCTCTTTTTTCTTCAGAATTCCCCTGAGCGATTTTTCCTTGTGTTGTTGTTTCAGTTCATCTTTTCTCCTTTTGTTCGTTTCTTGTATCCTTCGCCTTTTCTCTTTCAATCTTCTCTTCTCTTCCCTTCTCTTCCTTATAGCCAGTATCTCCTCTTCTGTTTTCTGCACAAACTCGTGGAAAAGCACTTCGCCCTGAAGAAGCTCGCTTTCTACTTTAATCAACTGAAATAAACAAACAGATATTGAGTAAAAGATGCGCTTGGAACCATGCAAACAAGTGTGCACGCATTTTTTTTCTATAATTCATCAATTAAAAAAAGCTTGCAACCTGCAAAGTCAATCTCGGTCCCAATTCGTACAATCTAATCGCACTTTTCGAATTGACGTGATTTCCCCTCGACGACAAGTTTTGCGACAACGTGACGTGACTTGTCTCGTCATCCTCCGCTTCGCTTTCCGACACGATCGGTTTGGTCAAAAGCTCCGAAAAGTCCTCGCACTTGGACAAATTAGGTATTTTCGCCTGCACCAATTTCTTGATTCCTTTCGACAAACCCACGGGTACAACCTTGATCGCGTAATGTCTGAAGTCAATCGTCTTCGATTCCGTGTTGTAATTCAAACACACACAACGACGAATTGTGCTCAAGTTGACCTGTGAACGAACGATTTCGGGAATTTGTATTTTCTCGCGGAATATTCAAAAGCGCACATTGAAAACTTACGGTAGTTAAATTTATGGTTGGAAATAGATTCTGAAACATAGAAGCCATGAGCTTCAACTGCATTCCCTCTCCGCTGAAGTTGTTCAAAACCACCAGCGGAGAATTCTTGAAGGCTTCGTGGTAAACTAATTGCTTCTTCAACATAGATATCACATCTCTCGCCAAACAGAAGTTACTTATCTTGAACGTAAGGGTAGGTCCTTTGGGCAACCTGCCATCACATATTCGCAGAGAGAGTGTCAGAGTGTTACATCAATTATTACATACATGCACACAGTTAACAGATTTCAAAGAAGATATACCTGCAAAGTTTGAGGTACATTCCCAATTCGGTTTTTGTGAATATACACATGTGCGTGACGTGAAGCACGCTCGCGACCGAGGTGAAATCCTTGATGGTATTTTTCCTACGGGCCTTCAGAGAGGAAGCTGTGAACGGTTCCATAACTTTGCGAAAGTCCTTCGTGAGCTCTAGAATCTGATCTCCCGATAAACCACGACTGAACACAAACGAATGAGACGCTCGAACAACCTCTTCCTTTTCCGCCGCATTTAATTGCTTGTTTCGCCTCGTGCACCGACCCTACACATTAATGGATTTTTTTTATGTAAGACACAATATATTACATTTTTTACACATTAATCACAGTTCCTTTAATTTTTTATATTAATTGATGACATTACCTTTCTTTTACGACCCATTTTTTCTACTTTATTAAATGGTTAGATCTTAGGATCTTCCGTCTCCACGTGCGCACGTATGCCAACACCAACGTATACTATCGACGCACAGAAAGAATATCGCACGAAATCCACATGTTTACAAGGTTAGGTTAAGTTTTCTATGTTTACCATTCGAGTAGCCACGCACTTTGTTTCTTTACCGACTTGTACTCGTCATGTAGTTCGCAACTTGATCCGACAGATAACGCCAACAGCGCGAAACGCGCGCGACAGAACGCCAATCACAATTGGTCGCAATCGGAGGCGAACAATCGAGAAAGGAGCACATCTCTCTCTGAGGTGATTTTCACGTAGTTTTTAAATATTAATAATTAATTGCGACGAAACGAAGACGCTGCCGTCTCCAATAGCCGCCAACTTCTCTTATTCGCCGACAAATTAACACGATGACATGACGGATGCAAATAACAGCCGCGAGACGGCGCACCGAAGCTGGTGCGAATAAACACGACGGGCGCGAAAAGGTAACGTTTGCCATATGCCGGGCTTGGAGCAGAAACCGGCTGTGATTTTTGTAATAAGAAAACACTTGGCGCGCGTTTATATGTGCTTTTCTTGCGGCACGTAGGTAACCGCCGCGCGCGGATACGGAGATTCGCGCATTGCTTGCATTCAATCGGGAGAATTGAACGAGAAAATGAACGTCTCGCGCCACGGATCCATTACACGCAAAAAAAGGTTCTTGAATCAAACTTACACTCTTTACTTATATTTCTCTCTTTCTATATAGCAACTATATCAATATTTATATTTGCAAGATAAAACAGAGTCTGATGGAACAAACAAAGGAGGAATTTTTATGTCAAATACGCATAAGTTTATCGAAAACTTTGCATTGCTTTAGAGTGTCTACATATGTATGTTGATATAACTCTCGATTTGCAGATTAAGAAATATATATGTATGTGTATATATATATATATATATATATATATATATATATATATCAGTTAATTGAGATTAGTCACAATCCCAAATGTTATGAAAATTTGGTTTATCGATGTCGATTTATTTTTTCATATAAAATTGTTTTCTCGCCAAGTCGCGCATCATCAGTTTATAAAGATATTCTATATATATAAATGTTTATACATATATACATGCATATATAGTCCGCAGAATGCGGCGCATCGCCTGGAACGTTTCTCTTTTTTTTTTTTTTTTTTTTTTTTTTTGCCCGCGCGCCTCGTTGCAACCGCACCGAAGCGGTATACCGGCAAGTGCGTGCGGCTACGCGCATTGAGACGCAGCGAGACCGGTAAAAAAACGCAACCTTCGTGCTTTGAAGCGAGACAAGGAACACGCCACGGTGACGAGTCGTGGCGCGCACCGTTGCACCTGCACCTCCTCGTTACCCTGGCACTCCTACCTTACTGATCTCGACTGCGGGATGCCGAGAATGCCCGCGAGCGTGTAACATTACGAGAGAAGAGAGCTCTCTTTCACGCTCCCTTATTTTTCACGTTCGGTTTTTTAACGCAAAATTAAAATGCGGAAGTATCTTTTTTTGTTTTTTATTGCCAATTTTATTTGTCAGTTTTATATAAAAAAATGTGTGTTACATAGATATTTTACATATATTGGAACACAAAACTTTAAAAAACATGTTTGGCGTTTGAAGACCACCAATTTTTATAATCCAAACAAATCCGTGGATCAAACGTGTGCGAAATTATTAACGGGATTCGCAGTAAGGTCGTTGCTATAAAATATAAAAACAAAACAAAATAATCTTTTGGAAGTTAAAAACCAGTAACTTCTCTGTTTGGGGTCGTGAAATATCACAGACACATAAGTAAAACGACTTGCATAAATAAAAAAGGAAAAAAACATAGTTCACTTTTATAAAATTAAATCTTTATCTCTCTTTAATTAGTCTATCTTCGTAAACAGTCAATAGCCAGAATCAGATAGCGTCGATTCTCAAACGTAAGTTCTTTCTTTATTAATAATCGCTCGGATCATTCTTGCGCATCCTCGCTGTCGCTATCGCTCAATTTTGAGCATCGCACTTTTATTTTCGCACACGTTTCCGCAGAGTCTGGACCGAAGAAGTAATTGGTGGTCTTCACGCCAAACATATCGCAAACGATTTCTCTGGGCTCACAACTCTTGGAGACGACGGGAGGTTGCTTGCGTTTGATCGTACTTCGATTTTCGCCGGTTTTTCTCGGACGTGAAACGACGCGACGTGAAACGACGCGACGTGACACGACGACGGGACGCGACGACGACGTGAGAACAGGTGACACTGAGATTCTCTTCTTTCTGTAAGACTTCATGTCGTGCAACGGCAAACGTATCGCTTCTTCCGACGAATCGCTGTCGTCACTGTTCTCCGCGTTGACATTACGTTTATTTTTAATGAAACACTTGGTTGTTTCCCATTGGAATGTCGTCGATCCGTCCGATTCGTACGAGTCGTCCGTCGTGTCGACGGTCAATCCCACCTGCAGCGCGTAACACTCGCCAGAAGTATCGCAATTTTGCTCGGTAATCACTATGTGTGACTTCCGTTTGATCTTGGGCTGTTTTTCGTCGTCCGACAGCGACACGAGTTCTAAGCTATCTTCCGTTACATTGTTTTCATTAGATATATTCTGCTGTAAAACAAAATATTTATTTTTTGACACTTGCATATACATGTGGCTGTAGAAAACTACTATTAATACTTGCTTTCTATATTGCAGATAACATAAATGAACCGATTCACTGGTTGGACACTCGAGAAATAATTACAACAAAGTACTTGCATGCGTAAAGTTAAAAACCAATAATTAAAAAGGAAGGAATAGTCTCAAGGAATGTTCAAAACACAGAGAATTGTTGTGATTAATATTTACATAACCAATAATTATTTCTTTAATGTCCAGCCCTTGGAATACGCCCGGTCATTGCGACAGTCTTGTTAGAAAATTTTTATGCACACATGTATTGTATATGTAAACATTACAAGTTGTGTTTATTTTTATTTCAGCTCTTTAATTGGCTCACCGTTTTCAGTGTCGGAACGTTAACATATCGGGAGACGGGTCTGTTCCACGTGTTGCACCCGCTGTTTACGTTGTGGAAATACAATCTCTTGGGATAACGTCTGGACTGGCACTGAATCCATCCATGGCTCAAGTTGGATTTGCCAAATTCGTGTTGCACGGAACGTGGTTCCGATGTCGTTGGCGAGGCGCAATTCGTCATTTCGCGTATAAACAACAATCGCTCGGTACCAACGCACGACGTTTCGCCGAAATGTAAGTACGCGAATATCGCGAGTGGCGGTATATTTGAACTCTCATAATCGCGACACTGTGCGAAACAAACCACGACGTCTCCGGAAAAAAGTCCTAGCATATCGAGACGAAACGATAATCGCGACGACGCAGGCGCAAATCTGCGACAATAAAGTTTAATTTCGGACGATTTTTTTTTTATGTAGTCTTTTTAACGTGCCCTTCAACCGTTTGTATCGATTTTTGAGAGTAATTTCGGACGAGATTAGGATTAGGTTAGGTCGAAGTACGTGCGCGATTAAGTGTTCGCGACTGATGAAGTGTTATTTACAGTGTATTCGGCTTCTCAAAGGATTCTTTGAAGAGAAATTTCGACGTTCTTGTCGAAGGAAGTGCCAACTAACTTTTTGGAGATCATCGCCTGGGAAATCATTTCTGGAATAACCAACGACAGCGTGACGTGGAACGTGGAAACATTTTCGCGATGGAGTGTAACAACAACATTTGTAAGGTAAGATGCCGCTTTTAATATGAGATTATGTTGAAGAAAAACTGATTTTAGAACATTAAGACAGTGCGTATATTTCTGTGAGAATGTTACATGTTTTTGTTTTGAAAAACGAGAGAACTCTTTAAACTTTTAAGCCACGAGACTTGATCGCACTAAACAGGTCAGGAGGTCTCTTCTCTTTCTCCTTGACCGACACGATGAGTTTTTTTTTCTCTCCTTTTTTTTTGTCCGGAAGAAACATTAGAAGAATACGTAATGCAATATGACCAGCATGCATCGCGCGATGTGCTCGCAGCTTATTATTCGCGGTCACGCGTGCACATTTTATTATTTGCGACGTATCTTATAGAAGCGATTCCGCCCAAGTTTTTCTGCCTTATTCTCTTTTCTTTTTTTTAAAGAATTTTCCTGGAAATTCCGAGAATTCTAGTTTTAGAATATGCATCAGCTGCTGCTGGTCATTCGATACGCGGTTCTTTTGTCGTTCATTTGTTTTTTGTGTGTCGTAATCTCGCTGCTAATCTGGCAAAACATAAACTTTTTCACATCTATTCTTTTTCTCTTAAATTGTACGCCTTTTCATATAAATCTTTTCAAGATTTGAAAGATACTGATTTTTACAAATTTATATCTATGTTATATTTAATTATTACTGGTTTTAAAACGTATATATTTTTTTTTATTAGCGAGTAAATGTATTTTTTAACGAGCAGACAATTTCAAAGTAACACACTTTGAATGACTTTTATCGCTCGGTATTAAGTTGTTTTTCCTCTAACGGGCGCGAAACCGCTAAATATTCAGTATTTTTGGCGTTTATTAACAACGTTCCATAAACACACGCACACACAGAGAATGTTTTGTACTTTCACTAAAAATAATCTTATTTAAACCGAATGAACGAGAAACCGTTACATTTTTACGACCGTGCTAAAGTGTACTTTGTTTCTCTCACCGCTTCGTCATTAAGTTCTTTATATCGCGGCGAATAAACCCATTATCCCATATTTTGCGTTAAAGATTCAGACTACTTCTGTTTTCTTCTTTTTTTTGTTCAATTTTCGTTGCGTTCGGATCAGATCGCAAGATGCGAGCGATGAGAAGGGCGGACGGTGAATTCGAACAGGATCTAAGATAGCTCACGTGTGTATAAATATGCAAGACTGCCGTACGGAAAAAAAAGACAAGACGAGGCACTCGGATCTAACGTGGAACGTCTTGTAATTCGAGAATTTCACGGACCTTTGATCGCAGAACGGGGAGAGTCCTTTTATTCACGGATTCGTTCATGGTCACGTGCAAGCGTGGACGTGCGGATATGAAGTTTCCTCATTCTTCTCGGCTCTTTCGGGCCGAACGATCGAGTTCTTTCGGTTTCCGCCGCGTGAAACCACAAGAACGGCATCTTGAAAAGTCTAAAAATAGAGACGCAATAAGCACACCGGCCACGTGATATATATTTTCGAGCACTTCGCATCGTGACCTCTTTTTTTTTTTTTTTTAATATAAAATAGTATCGCTCTTTTACATTGTTAGTCGCGAGAAGTGTCTCTCATTGTGTGTTCAATTTATTTTTCTCAAGTGACAGTTATGGAAAATCAAATCCATCAGAAGACCGGACAATAAAAGACACTTCGTCATCGTCATATAATAGTCGATAAGCTCGCAGAAGTTCTTCCATGTCGAGAGCGATGATGGTTCGCCGAACGTTCACGCTTGAGCTGCCTCTTCGTCGCCGCTATCGTCGCTACGTTGTCGTCGTCCTGCGTTCGCGGAATCCGTCGTGAGGAAATGTAAAAGGAAATGTAAAAAAAACCGGTCGGGAAGGAGAAGGGGAGAGTTTATAGTTTAAAAGGATCCTATGCAACACACACACACACACGCGCGGTCGAGCGGATTCGCGACGACGGAAGAGGCGGAGGGGGAGGAAGGGAGAAAAAAACGTAGCGCGAAGAAGCGGCAAAGAGGAGGAGAAAGATGATGAGAGGACTATCGAAGTGAGGTTTGCTGCCGAGGTGGTGACGACGACGACGACGGACGACGACGGTGGTGGTGATGTGGTGGTGGTTTGGACCGTTAGTTGGCCCCAGCGCCAGCGGGAGCGTTGTCCGGGCATTGCGCGTTACTATTCCCTCTGTCCTCTCTTCCTTGCCTCCATTCCTCCTTCTCCTCCGCCTCTCTTTTCTCTTACACGATGCGCTCTCCCTCTCCCCCTTTTCTTCTTTCTCGTTCCTTCTCCGTCTCTCGTTCTTTCTTGCGTACTGTCGGTCAAGCTCTCACCCGCGTTCATTCTACCGCAGCTTCGCCGACCCTTCCGTGCTGGTTAACCAATATGGCGGTCCGGTCCGGTCCGGTCTACCTTTCTTCGCCGCGAACGTGCGACGAAAAGAAAAAAAAATGCAGCGGGAGGAATTCGCGCGCGTTTTGCGTTCCTGAACAGTCGCGGACTTATCTCCTACATATTTCAATTTTATACACGACAGAAATTTTGCTCGTGTTCGAGAAAAACATCTCGGGAGGACATTATCCGTCTAATGTCACTCACCGGTTCGGTAACTTTCATCACAGCAGCGCTCAATAATCTTAAAAACTTCCTCTTTTTTTTAAAACATTTATGTATCGATGAAACGAGTATCTCTCTCAAAATATAATGGGTGATTATATGGATAAAAATTATGCGTGATTTTAGGAATATTTTACACATTATCAGCTGTACGTGTATATCTTGCGACGGAAATATTTTATATGTAAATACATTTGATATTTTTTAATTGTTTAATTATATAGAAAAGTGCAGGGAGATAATTATTAACGTGTATCACTTGTAAAATAACTGCACGTACGAAAAGTAGCAAAGTTTGCAAATTCGAAAGAATACCGCAGAAAATCGTGTCGTTGTACAATTATCTTCCGCACATCCAAGTTCTTGAAAATTATTATTCAATTCATTATCTTTAACATCGATTCCGCGCGCAACATCAGCGACGGTACTCGCGAGAAGATATTTATTCGCGCGAATATCATTGATTGCGCCACGTGACATCTCCGCGCACTGAGAGTTTCGACACCCCAAACGACGTTTAACAGCTGTACAATTTCGAATGTTCGTTTCGGAGACTGTCAACGAAACGACATTGTTAAACGAACTGAGTCCCGACTTGATCGCTGGGCCAGTGGGTCCCCTCGTCTGCTTCTCCGCGAGGATAACAGTTCACGGGTGTACCGTTCGCGCTAACGTTATCCGCGGCTGTTGTTTTAACATCTCCAACTTCGTCATGATGATCGAAAGTAAGAAGAAAGTGAGAACACGCGGTTGCGATACGAGAAAACAATCGGAAATTTTGATCGGTTCCTTACGCGCGTCGCTCGAATTGTTTCAAACGAATAACTCGCCAGGAATATTTATTGTTGCACACATATATCGCGCGCGTCATGCGCAGTTTTTTTTTTTTTTTTTTTTTTACAAAGTTGAAGATCAGTCACGCGTAAACTTGTACAGTCGGAAAACTGCGTGACAATGAAAATTGTTTGATTATGCAAGAGCATATAGCGCGCAAGCATGAGAGGAAACTACGCGCCACGCTACACGTTACTACTAATGGATACGTTAGAACCGACGAGATAACGATCTCAGAAACGTGGAATGATATCTCCGTCGCAGTCTTTGTTCGTTCGTTGAACCATGCGATGTGACCTTGTTAAAGAAACGGCTAACGGGGACGGAGCGGGAATGCCTTAGATGTCGCGATAGCGATTCAGATATACGCGCGGCGCGCCCTTAGCGCAAATAGCACAAACGGCTAGATTTCGATCGCTCTCGTGGGATAAAGAGATCGCAAAAAAAAAAGGATGTTTATCTCGATTCCTCGAGAGAGATGTGTGTTCTCGAGACACATCTCGTGTTCTTTTCCGCGCGCGTCTTTCGCGTTTTATTCAGCGCGGCTTGATTTTGATCCCGCGCGAATTACAGCAACAGGTGGAACAGCGCGTCTCGATCTTCGATTATTTATTGTTGTTTTTGCAATATAAGTTTTCCGCGATTACGGAACAGAAGCTTCGACCTAGCAATATATATTTAACTCTCTTTACTGGATCACTCGAGACCCGATGAGTGTTCGTTACGTTACAAATATATTTGCGTGGTAATAAATAAGATAAATACGTATTTAAAAACCTCATTTGTGTGTGACACGAAACGATCATTTAACACACAGAAAAAAAATCTTTTCAGAATAGCAAGAAGATTAGTTGACCCAAATTATATGACCAGCAAGAAATTTTCAAAGTCTGTTCAAGTTTTTGCCAATAAAATGTCCTGTTAGGGGGAAAAAAAACAAATTCAGTAGCTCAGTAATTTTTTTTCGCTAACCATATAATAGCAAAACTGTTTTTTTTTTTTTTTTTCAAGCAGTCAACACAGTGACCTATAGACGGTATTCCGAAAAGGTACGTCCTTCGGAGGGTTAATTGACGCGACTTCCCGTTATTTACGTCGTTACGCACACACCCGTACACTTTCCTCTCCGTGAAACCGATATATCGGTTTCTCATTCGGTCTATCCTTCGCTGCGGGTTGTTACGTTCGCGTCTGTGTATAGATCCAAATACGTAGCTTGACGACCTCATAAGCGGTAGTCGGGGGCTTTAACGATAGCGGAAGGTTGCCCCGTTACCAAGCCGGATGATACACAAGCTCGGCAAAAGCGCCGGGAGGCGCATCTTCTCGCGCCGGACGAAAGTAGGATCGCGCTCGATTTTCACTTTCCATGTTTTCGATTACATAAGTAACCGCCTGAACGCGAAGACGCGGCTTACGGTTTAATAAAACAGTTACGCGCTCGCTCGCTCGCTCGCGCGCGTACACTTTGGCATTTGACTCTTCCTCCTCCTTTTTTGTCAGAGAAGACGCAGGCCGCCATCTTACATTTGAGATCGTCTTAAGTGCAGATTGTCTTAAGTGTTGTTCTGCAATGAAGCGACTGCACTTTGAAACGATCTCAATTATAAGATCGGACTGCGAATACCACCGGTCCTTGGATTAATATTGCACGTATTGACGACCTACTCCGCGATGTAGTCGGTGATATTCCGACTACATCATCGTAATATGCGATCGGCATTTTGAAGAAACCAACTATCGAGCGCCATGAAGAATAGAACACGTTTTATTGCGAGAGACCGCGATCTCACTTTTGTCTCGTCGATCTTCGCAAAAATTTTTTCAGGAGGGCTTCTTCTCTCGCTAAATAATCAGAAGGTCCACTTGCCTTCTCCCCCTCGCTAAATAATGGACACTTTCGCCCGTCGTGTCCTTAGCAAGGTTAAACGCATCCGGCGGAGGGGGATTACTTTACCGTATGCGTAACGCGACACGATACGCGTTCCGTTAGAACGACTCTACTGACTCGATTCGCCGAACGAGCAAGGCAACCACCGCCGCCTCTTCGATACGCGTGGTCGAAACACGTAATCCTATACTTGTTAAATTTTTCATCTCATCGCGCGAGCTCAGAGAGAGTTCGTTATCGTTTTATTTTATTGTCGCCGCTGTCGAAGAAGTCACTTTCGGAAGTGATCTCGTTTCTCACGCGCGACATCCGGATTTTTCTTGAGTCCGCGCTCAATCGGGGAAGTTTGTTCCAATCCAAGCTCGCGCGCTACCAGATCATTCGATATACACCTGTACCCGTGAACTTTTAACGGTATCTCCCGGAACAGTCGGCGATTTTAGCTAATTTCGCGACGGATATACATAGTTACATAACGGACAACATAATCCGCAAGTGTTACGGCGGCACCTCTTTTCTTATTCCGCTTCTCCTTTTCCTCCTCTTTCTGCTCTCCTCGTAAGTCGTGATTCCTTTTTCAGTCTTTCTCCGTCGTGTCGTCTCTCTGTTGTCGGCGAGCGAGATGGAAAAAGACGGATTACCCTGAAACTCTCACCACAGCCTTGACCCACTGAGGCGACTATCGCGATTCTCGATCTCACTGAATCTTTTTCTTTTGCAACGAATCGCGCGAGAGATGAAAGAGCCTTGACCGCTCTTCGTCGGAATAGATTTTTGAAATCGACCGATCAAACACTCGTACGAATAGGAACCTCGATCTGGTATACGGTGAAAACAAAACCGAACAAACTATGTGTGTGTGTGTGAATCACGAAAGAGAGAGCGGACGAAGATGAGAGATAATAAAAATTCTCTTGTCAGTCAATCGTTGAATTTTATACATTTGGCCTCGAAATTACGTTTCCCGATTGACGCGTGACTTTCTAAGGTAATTGTCCCAGGGACAAGTACCACTGGCCGGACATTTATTGAAGAAATAAAGTCAGGAACTGGATATTTAAAAACCTAAGAAACAGTTGAAACACGGAGACAATTTTTACGTTTAATATCCACATGTCTGGTAATTATTTCTTTAATTAATGTTCGGTCATTGGAATCTTTAGTCCAAAGAAATCCGATGTTTACGGTCCACGATCGTCCGCGGACCGAAGATCGTCTTTTCGTTTCCTTTCGATTCTCGTATTACCAAACTGCCCTAATCTGTGTGCGTTTAACTGTGGTTGTTTTCGTTCTCACGTGTGCGTCGCGGCGAGCAATGACTGTGTGTGAGACACGGTGAAAATTGTATTACCGATATTATCTAACGATGGAAAGTAGCGCAAGGTCGCTTTCTTCTTACTCAACCAACTATTACACCTGAGCACTGTAACACGCTGACGAGCTCTTTCTCTTTTCGAACCGTCGCCGCCTGTCCGCGGAAGCGAGAAATTAATGCGGCCGTAGAGGAATCGTTCCTCTCCTCGGGAAAAAAGAAACGCGCGGAAAAGTGACGTTTCACTCTCAAACGATCGTTTTTTTTTTTTTTTTCACGAAGCAGTATGGATCGATCCTTACGTGTGTGTGTCTCTCTCTCTCTTTCTCTATTGTGCGTTTCCTACGTACGTCACTGTGCAAAAATGTGTTACGGAAAAGTCGCGTCGACGTGACTGAGAATAATATAAGCCGTTTTTTTTTCTTTTACCAGAACACATGCATTAAAAAAATGCTGTTATTTGTCGTTAAAATGATATTTTAATATTACGTGGTTTTCTCAAAAACTTTGTTCTAAAATTTTGCAAACAATTGTCGCAACAAACTCGGAATATTTGCACAAATCTTGACCGCAATAAATTTTTTTATTCCATTTTATATTTTAAAATTACACTTTGACAAGTAAACGCGCGTTACGTCATCGATATCTCCGTCACGTGTAATCTCGTTAATAAACAATGTTAGGTATCGTGACTTTTTTTTTTTTTTTGACGATGTTGCGTATCAATCGTGACTTTCGGATGAAAAGAAAGACACGCGAAGACGCTGAAAACGCATACATCAGGACGCGTAATGCTCGGTTATTATACGTGTCTCTCCTTCGCGGTAACGGGATAAGGAACCAAACCGACCGGCCTACTTACGTACGGATCTTCACGTACATTGAGCCGCGTCCGTCCGAAGAAATGTCTTAAGATTCAAAGCATGCGCGAGCGACGTTGCACGTAACTCGACAGTGCCGACAATTTATTATCAGAATTTATCAAACAAGTTCGATAATCGCGAAGAAAAATCTCGAATTGGCTCGAACAACTGATTCTTCGCGGTATCAACGTACGCAATTTTTAACGCAAGAACAAAAATATTTTATATCGTTGGATAGAGGGGAGGGGCCAGTACGAAGACGAAAACAAGATGTTCAAAAACTTTTTTATTCAAAGTTAAACTACAGACGTTACGATCGAAACGTCGTTAAACTACAGACGATTCGTTTCTTTTTGATTTTCTTCATTGTCTGGATTGAAGCAAAAATTGAACCGAGTTCTTTCTTTTTACTTTAATCCAGACACTGAAGAAGATCCAACTTAGGATCGAAACGTCTGTTTAGTTTAACTTCGAATAAACAAGTTTTTCAAACGCGAACATCTTGTTTTCGTCTCCTATTGGCCCGTTCCTTCTGTTTCACGAGGAGAAACTTGTAATTTATATTATTAATCGATTATTCGTTTAGAAAAAAAGAAGATTGCGTTACAGTTCGCGATTTGCGTCCGGAAAAAATTCAATATTCGCTCTGATAAAGAAAACTGGAGATATTAAGGGGAAAAAGCGTAAGAAAATCGACGGGGCAGTTGTTTTCAGTCGAAAACTCTGCCTCTGCAAATTGCTCCGAGACGTGCCACGGTACGGTAGTCGCTCGCTTCTTCGCGTATCGTCCAGGCCAGCCAACAGGCTACGCAAAGGAATTTCGCAATTTGCTGAACTGGCAACATAGCGACTAACAAGAGCGAAGTTACGATGCTCGCTGGCTCGTTGAAAACCAATTTCAACTTGTCGTGAAGCCGCAGCTGGAAGTAAAAAGACAAAACGGAAAAAAACATTAGAAAGAAGCAACAGTTTTCTTTTGATTTTATTGCGAGCAACCGTGATACGCGCGTACCGGAATGCGGTGCGCGTCTATCGTGTCTTTTGTGACTTTTGTGTGTGCGCCGTTCTTCTAAACGTTAGTTTAAATTCAAAAAAGGAAATTCGCGCTCCGCATTTCTTGCTCTTTACCAAAATATGCGATTCGAAATTTCACAACGAACGATCTCCTCAGACAATTTATTAACTTATATATTCTATCGATACTACGTCTTTAACTTGGCAATTGATTCGTCTCTTCGAGAATTTCATTTGTTCTTCTTTTACCGAATATTTTCTTTTTAATTAAATTCAACTTCGTAAAATCTACATTTATTATTTATCACATTTACTCACGACGGTTCGTTTTTCCTGCCTGGTTTTGCGCGCGATCCGTCCTGTCTTCTTTATACGGAGGTATGTTCTCTATCCATCGCGACCTCGCTCCTATTTCGGACGAAGGTTCGTCGACATTGAATTTTGGTACTCGGCAGGTTTTCGTTTCGTAACACCATCACGTGATTTCACCGCGTGGTACGTGATGTTGGCCGCACATACATATGTATGTGCGCGTGTACGTGGGCTGGCTAAATGCTTTATGTACTCCTTGTGCCTTTCTCCCCAGGCATTCGAATCTCCTATTATACCTTCCGCGTGCACGGGTTCTCGGGCTTTACCGAATGCATGTAGCGCGCAAACGAATTGTTTAATTCTCGTGTATGTGATGTTACACGCGTCGGAAGTGAAAAATGTCGTTTTATTAAATCGGCAAACATTTCCAATATAAACTTTGCACACGGTTGTTTTCATAAATAAATTATGTCTTTGAAATATTACGAATCGCAATATCACATGCGAGAATTTTATTTTTTCTCTTCTTGATACAAGTTTTAGTGACGTATCGGGCGTATATTAAAATTTAAATTATTTGTCTTCTAAATATGATAAAATATTCCGTTGTGCAAGAATATAATTTTTTTTTCTTTTTAACTCATTTCTGCGATTTATCGGATGCGTCAATCACAATTTACATATTATTATCCAAATTCGCAACATGACGAGACGTCCGATTTGCGTCTTGCAGCGTGTCGTCGTCGTGGTATTTGCCGCCTTTCGTGTGCGAAAATCCACCGAACGAAAGAGACATCGCGCGCGGGTTTCTCATCGAGCGCGAGCGTGCATGAAACGCACAGCTTGAGACCTTCACCGTGGAGATCTTGAACCATAGCCGGCGCACCGAGACCGGTACCAAGATGGCGGCCGTGGCCGAGGAACGGACGAGAGCCGTAGCCTCGGCGATTGTGTAATGGCGGCTCTCCGAGCCGGGGTCTTGCGGGGCCCCACGAAGAAAGGTGAACGTCCTGCAAGGCTCGTGCTCCTCCTCTCGCTTCCTTCTGCACGGTTTCTCTCTCTTCCTCTCTCTCTCCTCCTCCCTCTCTGTCTTGCCTCCTTCGTTTCTCTTCTTCGCTCCTTTTTCTCTCGCGCGGCCGCGAAGACTCGTCTTTATCCTCGCTACCACGACGACGACGGTCGAGAGCTAGCGAAGGCTACGAGACTCGTCCAAGTGAACAAGTGTGCTAGCGGCTGACGTGGAACCTCATTTCGGCCGTGGTGTCATCGCCCTCGTACAAGTAAACATTTTTTTTTTTTTTTTTTTTTTTTTTTGGCGCGTGATTCTAAAATCCTCGAGATTCGCAATCGGAACGATTTTTCGCTTCCGCGAAGAATGACTGAGAGAGAGATGGTTGCCGCGATATGCGCGACCTTTTCACAGCAACCATTCTATTCTTTTTCGCTGTTGTTGTACAATCGTCGTTGTTCTGCGCGCGCGCGCGCGCTCGAGAAAGGATTATTACAGTTTACAACTCTTCATTTCTCCTCCCTCCCGCGCGTCCGCCTTTGTCATTAGATTATTACAATTATTACGTCGCGACTTGTATTTCCATCTCTGCCGGGATCGAAAGCGTGGCAATATATCTCGATTGCATCATATCGGTCATTAAGCTGTGACTGTTTGTTTCGTCATCGGCACCGATCAACGCACGCGACGACTTCGCGTCGCGAGATAACGTGTAATTACACACTTGACTCCTTACACACACGTGTGTTTGATCCAAGCGTTAAAAAAAAAAAAAAATCGCTCCTGCAATAATCACGACGTTCTTTCGTGATCGCGCGTCGCACTTCGCGGAATATCACGAGGAACATATCGCGAGCTGCGGTCGCGGCTTGATATTGAATTCGATCGATCGCGAATCGTATCTTCTTACGTCGTCGCAGAAAACGCAGAAAATCATTGTTTTCGGTGTGGCAATAAAATAAAAAAAAAAATATATATATATATGTACACATCGCAATGGCGCGCGACGCATGACATAGAATATCTGATATTACTTCACTGCGTGCGTAGCCGTGACAGTGACAGTGGCCGTCTCTCTCTCTCTTCTCCATCACCCTTTTCCCTCGACCCCTTGTCCCCCTCTCGTCGCTCTTTTAGCCGAGCCTTCTCTCCTTTTCCGTCTTCCCGACACGGCCTACCTGTCATGTCGCCGTGAGAAAACTACGCAAGTGCTAATTATAATAGATGTGTATACGCGCGCGGTAAAACTTGCGGGCTCGCTCCTCACAAAAAAAATCACGAAACGAACACGCGAGCTCCGGGCTATTTGTGTGTTACTGGCTACCGGACACACGCTCCCAGTGGAGCAATCGTTTCGCAGCTGATATTACAATTTGCGGAGTGTGCAATTTTTTTTATATTCGAAAGGTCAAAAGATTCTAATTAGTAAAATAATCAAAGAAGACCAAAATGAGCGGATAGGATAATCTTTGATTGCAAAAAAAAAAAAAAATAAATGTAGACAAATTTACTTTTCAATAAGTTATTTACTCGGGGGTTGTTGTAAGCGCGATATATAACGTTCGACTTGACAAATAAATCGATTCGATCGATTTTTCCGCGCGTCGGCCAGTCGAGAGAAAGAAAGGCACGCGTGAAACTCTTCTTGCATAGACTCCGTCTTATGAAAATACCGTGAATTATATCTTTGCTCTGAGGTATAAGACAAACATATCTCTATAATGATCGTACATGTCGAGAGCACATCCAATCTCTCTGTAATTGTCAACTCGCTCGAGACATCTATTTCTCGAAGGATAAAAAAATATACGGACGGTGTCACGCGATTATATACGTACGTAATACGTGTGTGGATCATGACACAATTTTCATAGCACAAGAGACTCGCTTTTAAATATGAATGAGGATTATTTCATCGAGCTTGCGGTTCACGCGCGGCACACTTGTGAGTCACCTTTTATATAGTCGAGACGGGCGTTCGAATTCTTTTTCGAAATCAACGACGGAGTTGGTATGTACACGTTCCTTACGTATGATGCGCCATTTTTGCGCGGAAACACACACTCGTCTCGTTCGAGAAGCGTATTTCCACTTGTACTTATCGCGTCTCTGTAATCTACAGAACATATTACATTTCCTGAATGGAACAATCCGTTCTTCGATAATTCACGCGATTCAACAACGTAATTGACGCGGCTTATTGTTAAGAAGCGAATAGGATTTCATCAGCGCGCGAGAGGAAAAAAAATACGACGTAAAAAAAACGAAACAAGACAAGTTGGTGAAGAGGTTGATGTAATGGTTGACGACATTTGCAACAGCTGTTGAAAATATTCATAAGTTCATTAATGTAAATTTGCGAAGAATGCATTATCGCGGATTATCCTCTGAAGAATTGTCGTGAGTACTCGCGGAGTTTTTATCGAGGTCGTCAAGGAGTCATCAGGACGCGCGCAACGACGCGTATATAAATTTTTTTTTTGTCAGGTTAATCATCAGGATGTAAGATTCAAAAATTCTCAATTTAACAAGAAGATTGAGGCAAATGGCCGGATACTCGTTAAAGAAATAATTACTGTAAATATATTAAATCGTACAAATTCTCAATATTTCGCGTAGTTTTTTTAGCTGAATTTTTGATTGGTGGTTCCCAACTTAACGTGCGTATAAATACTTTGTTGTAACTTGTCATTACATTAATTATTTCTTTGATAAATGTCCGGCCAGAGGTGAACTTCGTCCTGAGGTCGTCGGGGGCGTTTACCTTATACGTTGAAAAATAATCACAACTTTATTCAAGGTCTTTCGCGAGTCAAAGCGATAACTTTTACGTGAGAATATCTGACGGCGAGACGCGTCATATCCGCGCGAGATCGCGTTCCCGCGAAATAAATTTCACGAGCGCGACGGAGCGTCCAAGGTCCCGCGGGACCGCGGCAGGAATGTCGCGGGAACCGAGGGACTCTCGAGGGGAAGAAACGGGATCAGAAGGTCAGGTGCTGTGTGCAGTTGCTCTTTCTCTCTCTCTCTCTCCCCTCGCGACTCGTTAAGGATCGCCGGAGGAAATCTCCCCTTCCAGTATTTGCCTCGCCTCGCGTCATGTCGGGCCCTCCCTTCCCTCAAAGCGGGCCCTTCTCACCCCCGCGACTCCGCTTTCGCCGCATGCGGATTCCGCGAGCGACGCGCGAGGTATACCTCGTTCTCTCGGCGCGCGGTAGGTGGGTGTGTAGGACATAGCGGACTCCCGCAGTCAAGGACACGTTCCGCTTGCCCACACAATATCGCGTCTCGTATTCACCGACCGGCGTCGCGTCGCTCCGCTGCACCGATTTGACGCACGTACGCATGCGTGCTCACGTGCAACATATGCGTACAACACCGTCGAAATGGTTTAAGACGCCTCGGAGGCAATTTTCAGACAATGTAGCAAATATTTCTCTTTGCGTTTGTTAAGTTCTAGGAAACGCTACTCTTCGTTTTACAAAAAGATTTTTGTTTCTCAAGACTCAACGCGCGATTTATTCAGTCGCGAAAACAGAATTCACTCAGTTTTTACAAGCGAGTGAAAATTGCGACAATTTTCCAAAAAGAATCGCGACAACGAAACGCCCATAGTCCGGAGTTAACATTGCAATTTATTTTTGTAAAATTTAAAAACCACTTTTTCAAAGCAAATGTTTCTTTTACGCACAGAAGCGTGGAAGTATAAATTTATCTTCGCAGAACTGAGACGCGCGCACTCCTCCTCGTATCTCCCATTATCGTAATGCGAATAGAATTACCATCTCTGCGTTACAAAGTCGAGAACGAATATGCCGCATGCCTTCAGGGACACGTTTATCCTCTGTCCTGTTAACGGGTGAGAATGCGCCTAGAGAGCTCCCTCTCCCTCTCTTTCTTTCTCTTGCTCTTTCTCGTTGGCAAAGAGATTCTCACAACGTTTCTTCGCCGACGATCCCGAGATCGTTTTTCTCGGATCCATTAAAACGAATCAGCGGCGAGAGCGACAAAAGAACTTGCGGTTGTGCAAAAAAAAAAAAATATATATATATATATATTAATATGTGCCGTGCAATCTCACATGGCAGTCAAGTCACTCGTTCGTTCCTCTTGTCTTTCTCTCGCGTCGTCCGTATCCTTAGACACGGACTCGCTGAGACGACATATTGAGCAAGAGACTCCTGACTCCTGAGGAGACTGCGTGCTGATTAACATCTATTGTGACGTGGTGCTCTTAAACCACACGTATAGGCACTAATAGACAGGGGGTAGACAGGTCTTTGTGACTTCCTGTGTATACGGTTATGGTTTTTTTTTTTCTTTTTACTGTAACTCTTTGTGTCAAAACCCATTCTCGGTTATGGAACACACAGATAATTTGACGTAATTAAATCATGTGACGCGATAAATCGTCTGTAAGTGTGTTGTCTCAAATACAAATTGGGGAAGATGTGAAAAAAAATTTGATTACAAACGCACAGTCCGAGGACTGAAAAAGTTGCTTTGCACGCACAGACAATAGCAAATATAATATAAATAAATTTATTATACGCTAAAAGATGTAACATTTTTTAAAACATATTGTTTTAATTTATTTAGTATTATATTTGAATATATACTTCGTGTTATGGATATTTAACAAATATCCATTGGGTCCCGAGCGATCCAATCACCGCCGTCAAACGAAGGATTAATCGTTCGCGTGCGTCTAGGCTCTTGCGCGCGGTTTCCGCGATAACAACCCGACGAAAAATAGGCAGGAATAATTGCGGAGCGAAGGAAGAATGGCGTCACGAAGGAGTTAAACGCGGCTGAAAGAACGACTGAAAGGAGGAGGAAGAGAAGCAATTGCGGCAGAAGGAATAGGATTGAAGGAGAAGAAAGAGAGAGAGAGAGAGAGAGAGAGAGAAAGAGAGGGGACGTGGAGAGGAAGTGAAGCGATTTAGCGAAGGTATACGACCGAAAAGGAGGCCACGATCGTTCGAGTAAACAAGTGTCTTGGCCGCGCGCGGTTCGAGAGAGAGACCAGTTCCACCTTTTCCTCCTCTTGTTCCCGCGAGTTCTGCGCGCTCTGTCGCCGTGGCCTTTAACGCGCATGTACGCAGAGGTAATCAGTTCCAGAATTACCCACGTTACCATTCCGGATGCCACGACGCAAGCCGTTGATCGCAACAGGAAATTGTCTTGGGATGGCTGACATCCACGCGCAAATATCTCGACGTAGCTTTGCCGGCTCGGCGCGCTTCTTCAAAAGAGCGACTAGATAGATTGTCGATGTGTCACACCCGCGCTTGGAAGTCGCAATTTTTTTAGCGAGATCTTTCGAGAGACCACCAAAGCTGCCATTGTACGAACACGGAACCCTGTTCGTATAAATTGTAGTTTTTCTTCTCATAATTTTTTTTTTTTAAATACGTATATCAATTCGCTACGCTCGCTTGACCAAAAAGAAAGAAAGAAAAAAAAAAAAGGGAAAGAGTCGTGCGGTGAAAAAAGAAACGTTCGAGGAAATATCCTTTTAATCGGGGCTTTGAATTTTATAATATATAGAGAATGACTCAACTCGTTGCAGAGAGGCTGCAACGTGACGGAGATGCAAAAATCGCGCTCGTGATTCATCTAACATCTGCCGTGAATTCAAGATCAAAGCGGTTAAGTCGCGATATCTATTAATTATTATTTACGCAATATTGCGTCACGCGCGTTCGCAAGACCAACGTCTGTCGTGTACTGTGTGGCGATATTTTTTCAATATTTTTTTTAGTTTTTCTTAAATGTTTAACACCGTAAGCACCGATGTACACTTCAGGTTTACTGAAATCCGTCAATTTGAAAAAAAGATACAATTGAATACAAAAAAGCAATTCAATAAATCATTTATCTTCAAGAAAATCCTCGTTTTGACAGACTTGGTTTTAGTATTAATTTCTTTATTACACGTAGAAAAAAGGTTTTGTTATTGTGTGGCCAGCAAGAAAAATTTCTAGAGTCTATTGATTTTTTGTTTCATCAATAAAACGTTTTGTTGGCGAAACAAAAGTCTCAATAGGTTTAACAGACTTTTCTTGCCGGCCGTGTGGTAACTACAGTTCTTTCTTGCTGATAAATCTTTCTTTTCCGTGTTCACACGCACATTTATATTATCTTTCTTGTGCGCGCGTGATTATTATGTGATTATTACGTGAAAATATCTTCGACGACGATTATGTAAGTAACAAATTCCCGTTTTTCTTTTTTCGTCACGTTGCAATCCCGGAGGATTGTGGGAATCCATTATTCGGCTAATAATGAAAGTCTTCATGCGCAGTAACCTCGACATGAAAAGCCGGTGAAAAAAAGAGTCGCGTGCAGCAGCTTAACGCAGCCGGCCAACATTTCGCTTCTTGATCGTTCACATTACAACGTGATCTCTCTCTCAAGATCAAGGCTCCGCGATATTAGCATGATTGCCGCGCAAGAAAATAATCTGGGTTAGCGCGCATATATAACACTGTGCAAGAAAATAGAGCGTTCCTACGTGTAATGTACGTAATGTGTGTATTGGTTCGCGCACACGGCAGTACGCCAGATCTTCAGTTGCGTATCTCCGTGTGTGTTTGCAGACGTATCATCCGCGAATGCCGATACCAGTCAAGCAGATCGAACAGCCGGACCCGTGACCATGTGAGTCAGTAAGACATTTCCTCGGCATGCGCCACACCCGCGATGCATTGTGCGTTTTCTGCGCTACAGCACAGAAAATACAATCTCAATGCGACACGTTATTTCAAGGATCTTTCCCGATCTAGCCGATTTTTTTTCCCCGACATAGTGAAAGGTTGTTCCGTTCGCGAAATCAGAGAGAGAGATCTCATTGTTTCGCCGGCCACAACGGCTTTTATTTGCGAGGGCACTTCGATGAATGGGACTGATTGACGATCCGAGAGTTCACCGTCTGTGTTTCTCGGTAGTTGTACAAATTGTCGCGATGTTATCGCGAATAAAATCAGTAAATAAATTTTCTAAATTTTATTTATAAATTATCCATAAATATACAAACATCGAGACGTCTAAATCGATTGTCAAAATTTACACACAGGACTCTGATAATTTGCGGGAAAGTCACCCGAAAAAATCGTATACGCGAACTACCCCGGCTCGAAGATAGTTAAAACCCGGAAATCCAAAAATAATACAGAAGATAATTTTCCACAAAATCCTAGAGAGAAAAAAATCACTTAACTAGTTTTCCACGTAATTAACTAGTTTTATAAATCTCTGCGTATTTTGCGCAAGGCTAAATATAAATAAAATATACCACCGTATCGCGAGGCACCGCGACGATCGTTATCGCTCAGCGTATTAAACCAGGATCTGAGCTGGTATGACAAGATTTTAGTCTGCGTCAAAACAGAAAAACAAGCCGCGGCGAGTATTCACTCCTTCGAGAATTTTCCGTCCGCGCTGTTTGTAAGCAAACAAGATCTTTCCTCTCTCTTAGATTATCTCGATTGCTTTTCTTCTTCAGAGATTATTTTTATGCCGACGGGAGAGATGTACGTCTGTGTGTGTGTATTAAACAAAAATATATGTTGAAGTCATGCGCCAATTTCATTCGAGTGTGGAAATACGCTTATAAATTAAAGCGCGAGCTCTCGATATATATACGGCCCGGTCCCGAATTCTAATCGCGATTTTACGTGCGCGCGCGATTTTACATACGTCGTACACATCACAAGCGAAGAAACGGTCAAGGCCACACATCGACGTTCGCCGCGCGTATAACCGCGAGAAAGCAGTTCTTCGGCGTTTTCCAATCGGTCAGACTTGACCTTCGCTTTATCCTGTGCTACTCGACTGTGTCGAGTGGCGCTAGCAAATCTGTTTCTCTGTCAAATGGTCGTCGCTTCTCTTTTGTAAGTTTGATAAAAATTTGACTTTAACTCTTTCGTTTTTTTTTTTTTTAGGTTCCGACATACGCGCGTAGTTTCTGACGCGATCGCGGTTACAATACGCGCGCGATTAACATTACCGCAGAGCCTTTCGACGAGAAATTCCAAGTTTCTCACACCTTTTTCTTTTTCTCACACCGTCTCCCGACGAAGAACGTGGCGTAAAGACCCCGGCGGGGTCACGACGAATTACGGTAAAGTCGCCGGTATTTAAGCGTAGACGCAGACGCTACGCTCTATTGTGTCCCTTTAATTGTTGGTCGTTTCGCAACTTTTCGGACTAAAAAAGTTGTGCGCGACGACAGGTGTGGAATTAAAGAAGAGAATGGGGGAGGGCGGGAGAGAGGAAGAGAATTTTTTTTTTTTTCCACAGCGGAAACCCCACGTGAGAAACGAGCGGCGACCGAGTGGAATAGTCTAGGTGGCTGTCGTGACTAAGCCTCCGACTCTCTGTGTGTGTGTATATATTCCTATCTCTCCGGCGCGAGTTACGCGAGCAGAGCAACAGCCGCAGAACTAGAATTACGTTCTAGGCAGCGATGAACTTGGCCCAAGAAACGGGAATGAAATTACTGCTATTGCGCGCTCCCGCGCTTTTTGCCGGACGACGCACCGAGCGAGCGAACGAGCGAGCGAGCGGCGGATCTTTTATATAACGTTTCTGACGTTATACAATAATAAACGTTGCAATAATTGCTTAAAAAAAGAATACCATATTTGCTGGTGTTATCTAATTTTTGTGATGTTTTCAACAATGATGCTATGCGACTTTTGTAATATTTTTTTGATGATTTATCATTTAGATATTTGACAGTTAATGTAAGCGCATGTATGGATGTACTTAAGGAAAGGTCGTTTGCTAAGAAAATTATTTGCAATAAATAGATAAACGTCAGTGGGGGAATTGAAGACTTGTTCGAATCAATTAAACGAAAGGTCGTATTAAAGGGATAAAAACTGTCATTATCGCAGCGTATCGATAATTATACGTCTGACGAGGGTAGGGATCAATTATTGCAAATGACCAAATGACAGCCACGTCGCTTTAGCTCGTTGTAATTTTGCACGATGTAACAGATGCTGAAGCGTGTCGTCGTGAGAATCAGGAAGTTAGCCGGCGGATTACATCAGATTAGAATAGGATTAACTGAGAAGGGATTGGAGGACTTTCTTCAAACGCCATTTGATTCGGTGAAGAAAACGCGGAGAGTCTCTTCTTTCTCTCTTTCTCTCTCCGGCCGGAGGTTCCTGGAGGGAACCTGGCGAGAGGTACGCGAGCGAGGCCAAGCGAGGCGAGGTGAGACGAAGCGAAGCGAAGGAAGCGAACGAAGCGGCGCGCTGGATACAAGAGCGTTGTTAGGTCATTGACTGCCGGTGGCCGCCGATCTGCGAGTGTCCAAGGACAGCCGCTCCGACGCTCATGACGTCTCTTTCTCCTCTCCTCTCTCACCTTGTTTGCTCTCTCTCTCTCTCTTTCTCCTCTCTTCTCTCCTCTCTTCCTCGCCCTCCTCCTCCTCGTCTTCTTCTCGTTCTTTCCCCTCTCTTCTCTCTCCCCTTTTTCCCTCCTTCGACACTTTTAAAATCCACCGTCTCGGCTATCTGTCTTAACAGCGAATCGAAAGGATATATCCTTTATTCGCCGTATCGCGCGAGTCGGCCAATTAATTCGTTTGCTATCTATCTTTGTCAAGACTTCGCGCGCGACGCGCCATTTGGCAGAGCGACGCGACCATCATCGCTCATTATATTTGCAAATCGGTAAAGTGACCGCTCTTTTCAACGGAATCGGTTTCTGTGTTCCGATTTTATTCCGCGACGTCGACGTACGACGTATGTATACGCACACACATACACACACACTCGGCATCGACGCAGAATCCCCAACGCTGTGGATTTCGCGCATCCTTGAGAGCCTCGGCGAGCGAAGAAACACACATGCCTCTTAACGTTCCGAAGAAGCAATCATCAAATCGTCGTGGAAAATTATCCGTCGAATCGTCTTTCCACGCGAGGGAAAAAGGATCGCGTCGTTGTCGCGTTATTACATTACACACACACACACACATTGCCATTGCCATTGCGCACGGACGGATAAAGAAAAGGTCTATAAATAGATAGTGTGCACCGCATTCTATGCATTGCAACCGCGGCGCATGTATCCAGGTCATGGGAAAAAGATCGGGGTGAAGGTTTGTAGGATTTCGCGGTTGCTTCCTTTCGTGCGGCACGCATTTCCGTTTTGGCCCATTATCGATGCGCTCTAATCTGACAGAATGAAAATGTGCGGTTCGCCCCGAATGCGCGGGGAGGTTCGGTGCTCTGCGAGCATTAAAACAAAATCCCGAACAATGCCCGAACTCGGTGTTCGTTGCGTACGCCACCGCCAAAAAAAAAAACAACAAGCCACATTTCATTGTTCCTTTATCTGTTGTGTATTTTTCCAGAAAACACAAATGATCGGAGAAGTCAGATCGCATGTGTAATAGAATTATTCGAACTTTATAATTACAATAAATAAATAATGAATAATAATTAAAGAACAAATGAAAACTAAAGAATAAATAATTAATACTATAATTAAAGGGTAAAGTAAAAAATTTTTTTTAAATAATTTTTACCAAGTTATTTAAGACTTCTCTTCTATTTTTTAATTCGACTGAAGATCAATAGAGCCGTTTACAATTTAAATTTCTTTTTTTTTTCTTATTTTTGCACTCGTATCACCGCCAATGTTCCAATTACATTAATAAACCGGCTTGTCGATTATTTCTAGATATCGACAGGTCGTCTTCAATAAAAATAAATCGGCGTCAATTTATTCTGTTCTTCTTTCACGAAAGAAGAAAATTCGACCGCTATCTCGAAGAATTCTTTCACATCCAGAAACCGGATGAAAGAATCCGGGATAGGGGTATGCGCCCTCTCTTTTTGCTTCTCCACCTCCGAGAAACCATCGGCTCGGTTCGTGAATATTGAATAGATTTATTTTCTATGCCTTCCTCCCTCCCTCCCTCTCTTTTCTATACTCTGGGTTTTTCTTCTGTAGGGTCGTAGCGGCAGAAGATCTAGATCGATATCGTGAGAACGAAAAATTTGTAACGGCGGGAAAGAATGCACGGAAATCAGGTTGTAGTTTATATTCTTTTTATTCGCGTCACACACGTGTGTGTGTGTATAAGAAACGTGCTTTTTCCGATACTCAACACCGATACGATTGAATTAATTATTCAAATTTAAGAGCTCCTCGTATACATGCATCTTTTTCGAAGGAGAAGATCCCGTCAATTTGTCTTCTTCTCGGCGACGCTGATTAGAAATAATCGGCGCGCACGACATTTCGACTCTAACGTAACTATCTCGCGAGCTGAATCGGTGAGTCTTTCTCTCTCTTTTTCTCGAAAATTGCGTCACGGCCGCGCATCGGGCAAGGTGCCTTCCAGGAATCTCTCTAACGGGATTTAATTTCGTCATTCGGAATTCCGTGTGCGCGGCGCGGCGAACGTATTTTTAGAAACGCGCGCCCGTTGTGTCCCGTCGCGGCGAAAAAAAAAAAAAAGGATTATTACGTGTGCAAATGTTTGCGCTCTATCGTTTCGCGAGTACTCGCGAGCGTCGGCTCTAATTTGCAGAAATATCTTCCGCTCTTGCGTACGCATTCGTGCATCAACTATCTAAACACCTTCCCCCGCGGCGATAAAAATTCATGTCACTTGCGCGCCAGTGTTTTATATTGCAAGTACAAAGTTGCAAATGAAAATAACAACTGCGATTCAATGCGAGAGGCCAAACGTTCTCGCGCCGAGGGGATGGGAAAGGGGTATTTCCTTCTTTTTTTTTTTCGAGAGAGCTCCAGATCTGTCGAAAGTTTTCCCACAAGCTGCGCCGACGGGATGTAGAAATATCGAATATACGGTAAGGTGCTACTGAGTATATACATACGATACACCGAGGACGACCCACCTGTCCGTTTCTCCCACGCTCCCACGAGGGATGATGGACCGATGGGTGGATGGATGGCCTTCTAATACACATAAGCGCGCACATCCACTGAGGGGCAGCGAAAAATGTTTTTTTTTTCGCCGCCCTCGCTCGTATCTTTCCCTCACCTGCGAGAGCATCCCCTTTCTCTTTCATCGGTTTAGGACAAAGAAAACCGAGGAGAGGAAATCATTTCTCGCGCGCCGACCGGAATCGATTGAATTTCAATCGTCTCTCTCTCTCTCTCTAATTTTTTCTTCCCTTCTTTCTTTCGATCGTACTGTTGAGACACATAGCGGAAAAATACGGAAGAGCATTAACAACGAAGACAACATTTTAGCGTTATCTCAAGTGTGGAATCAGTCAATTGCACAATCAATCAGGCAGTGAATACTCACTGCGGTAGAATATCCAAATGTCGCAATAAATATTCACTTATTGTACGATGAACTGATTTTTCTGAAGAAAGCACCCTTTCTTTTTCAAGAAAGAAAGGGTATTATTTATGAGATCACGTAGTGTATATTTCCGGCTTTCGAACAATACGTTCTATAGAAAGATACAGACAAGTTCGTCTTATTTAAGACCTAATTTGTTATAAAAATCTGTAACACGTGAAAGAAACAAGATCGTACAGTTCGTTTCAACCTTGTCTCATGAATATTCAAATTGTATGGCTGTGTGAATTCTACCCTTTCTTTGCAAACTTTTTTTGAGAAAAAGAAAGATGCGATTTGGTTCGATAAAAAAAACTAATAAAACTGTCTCATTTCTCCTTTCGTTTCTTTTGTCGACGAAAGTGTAGCAAATGTATAGGAAGCGTGTCTCAGATACAAGTGACGGTCGGTTTGAAATATCATTAGTTTGTTCTTCAAAAAAGTATTTAAATACACAGTTGTGGCGTAAAATTTATGCATCATGGATTCCCACCATACCGGCAGAATGTTTGAAACATATCGTTCGTGTTGTTCCTCTACTTATGCGTCACAGGAACGCCGTAGAACAACCGAGTTTGTATTTTTTTTATTTTTTTTGCACCTCTATTTTTTTCTGACTCTAAACTAGTTTGAAGAAACGGACCAGATAATGAGCTTCGGCAAAAGTGAACGAGAGTCTTTCGCTCTCGACAATGGCTGTGCGGTTTCTCGTGTTCGCAAAGTACCCGTAAGTGCGTAATTCGGGAAAGAGAGAAAAAAAATTCTTTTGTCACATCTAGTGGGTAATTATTTTTTTTTTGATAATTTTTTATGTTACCAAAACAAAATCTCTCGGCACACCGGCAATTGAGAGGAAATGAAAGACATCTCTCTGTCGGATCTGTTTCTGACACGACAAAGCGGATCTTGTGTCGAAAAATTAATAATAAAACCAGATATGTGATTATAAGAGTGATAAAACGCGTCGATAAACGCAGAAGAACAATGCGTGAATAAATGTGGTGTGAAAATTGAGGTGTGTTAAAGAGCAATAACACGCAAAAGCAAACAAAATGGTAATTTATTGTATCTGTAAAAGTCTTGACAAAGGTAACGGTACACATTACTAGGGTTGTGACGTCAAAACTATTTTATTTTAAAAGGAGAATGTTCACTTCTTTACAACTACTACCGTATACTACTTTTTTACCTGTACACAATAGTAAATTACACATTGAATTTGTTTCTTACGTCAGAGAAAGTAAAGAGAAGATACTCAGCTCAAATTCAAAAGGGTGCATAAATAATTCTCACTACAACTTTTCACTAAATTGAAAACTTTCTTCGAAGAGAAAACCTATTTTGTTATCGTTACTTTTCTCTTAGTTAAGCAAGAACTATTTCATGTCTTCACACGTTTTTTTCGTGTCTTAATATTCTTCTCATTTTAAGCAAACAATGAAAGTAAAGTTATAAATTCTTAATAATTTTATATTTATTTTTTTTAATTTCACTGTTTGCACTACGCAATTTCGTTAAATACGTTCGAGCTTAAAGACGATCGAAATTAACACAATCGAGACGTCTGAAACTTGACGAATTCATTTCTATTTGTTCTTTCCGCGTGCGGTAGCTTTTCTGTGCTCCCGGGTGATTTTTACTATAATATTGCAATTAGTTTAAAAAATTTTTTTCGATTTTTTTCTACGCGAGAATTGCTTGCCAGTGACGGTAGTAACGTCGTGAATGAAAATCACATCGGCATAAACCCCGAGAGAAAGACTAGTCGCCAAGAGATCCAGCGCCATGCTCAGGCCGCGTAGAATGTACATATCCTTGATCGTTCTCTCACCCGTTTGCGGTGGCCGCGGTTCACTGACATTCGCGACAGAGCGTCAAGTCCGGCGCGCACTGTCAAGGTCCGCCGGTTCTCCTCAATGGCGTCGAAGCTGTCACGCAATTTACCTACGGTAATCGACACGCCTCGTCGCGAAGGACGCCGCTTCCGTCCTTTAAGCGAGGTGCTCCTCGTCGCATTTATCCGACGCGATTTTTATAAATTTCCGACGCTCGCTAATTTTCCATCCCGATTCGTCATCATCTTTCGCGCTCGCGAGTTCGCGCGGCAAAGGTTTTGCCGCGCGACGGCGGATGTGATTTCAGAGACGATCTTCTACAAGCCGCTGTTAAAATCGGATCTCGGCGTAACCGCACGCCGCGACAGATTGCGGGAGATGACGTCGCAAAACGGAAGTCGGAGAGAGAAATATCTTCGAGACAAATTTCTTTCGACGAATCACGGGAAGACGTTCGGGCGAGACTCCGGTCTTTCTTCCGGAGAAAAAAAATAATAATAAAAAACAGCATACACCGGGATTGAATAACCCCGCGACTATTTCTATTCGTCGGTGACCATATGGCGCGTTCTTTGTACGCCGCTAAAAGAAAAAAAAATTGAGGGAAAATTCGGACGCGTGAAGGACCGCGATCGTTCCGAAATTAATTTCAAGGCGAGCTACCTCGTTCTTCTCGACCGTAAAAATCTTGCGCGTGATAGATTCACGAACAACATACTTCTTACAATTACTTCTTTTATTTTTGTGGCTATACTTCTCAAACTTAACGAAGCGCGTGTTATTTTATGTTTATTACGCAATGCGTAAGGTTACTGTCCTCCCAAGTGACATTTAAAGAAATAGTTGTCGGATATTGTGTAAATATCAACAATTTTCAATATTTTCAATATTTACTTAAGAAACATTTTTAATTATCAGCTTATAATTTTTTACACATGTAAATATTTCTTTATAATTTATTTCTTTAATGAATGTTCGACCAGAGGTATTTTCTACTGCAATCGTAACGATTGTTCGAACAAAAAAACGTTTTCGGAACTAGTGCGAAATCGCGTCTTCGGCTTTCGTAGTCCCGTTTCCGACGAGAGTTTTTCGCGCCCGCTTGCGCTTTCGTCGGATCGCATATCGGGTTCGACAATGCCGCGGCATTTTAAAACGTCCCACACCCATGAGCAGAACGTCGTTATTATCCCGGGCCCGGTACTATCGGTACCGCAAGTACCAGAGACACGACTTACTTGGTTCACTTTTGCTGGTTAACGGTAAGACCGTCAACATACACGGGAGTCAGTGAGTCAACGAGACAACGGGGGCGCGACCGGCCGACCGAGAGATCCCCACGCACTTCTCTTCGCGCCGCGCCGATCGCCCCGGAGGAATCGATTCTCGCATGTGCATTCGAGTGCGTTCGCACGCGGCGAGTGTGCCTCGCAGTTATAACATAGCCTTCCTTTGATTTTCGTTTTTTTTTTTTTTTTTTTCATGAGACATTTCTCTTACGAAAAATAATCTCCGACACGGCAATTGATTTTAACCGTGAGATGCAGTTTTTGCCGCTCCTCGAACCGTTCTCCATTTCGTCGCGCAATTTCCCTCCCGGGTTGTTCACTTTTCACCTCGGTCAACCTGGGGCATATGTCCCGCATTGATGCGATCGCGTCTGCTACATCGTCACAGAGAGAAGCCCGAGTACTTTCGATCTCGCGTGCCGATTCCATAATGATCGCATTGTCTTCGGTAACGATCGATCAAAGCGGAATATCGTAAGAGAGAATGAAAAGGGGAGGAAAATGAAAAGAGTAGAGAAAGAGGGAAAGAGATATCACTGTACTTCCGTCTCAAATTTTCCAAGTTCAAAAGACATTGTTAAATTTCTCGAATAAAAATGCTATACCGAGCGCCAGTGAAAAATCGCGCGGAAAACGATCGGAGCCACGCGAAAAATTGCGGAACGTCAAAGGAGGAAATCCGAGAAGTCGCGAGGAATTCCCGGGGACGAGAGCGACCCAGTTCTCGAGCATCCCACTCCCACCCGGGTTTCGCCCTCTCGTGCCACGATGACGCAATCCGAGAGTTTCTGCCAGCGGAGAAACGGAGAACGCGCGCGCGCGCGTACACACACACACACACACACACTTCTCTCTTCTCCCCGCATCTTTCTTCCCGTCGTCTTTCCATCTACGGGCTTGCGCTTCACTTCATCGCGCCGTCGGGAGGAGGCAGAAACGACCACCGGTCTGCTCGTTCGGCGTATCATCACGAAAACACTATAACTATTCGCTCGGTAATATAATTGTACCGTCCGGGGGAGGGGGAGGGAAGAGGAACGTGCGTGTGTATAAGTGCGCCTTCGCGTGTGTGGACGACGGGCCACAAGTAGAAGGCTACGCCGCCGACAGGCCTTGCGAGGCTGAGAGGTGGGTTCATCGGACGCCGGCGGCCGTGGATTTACCGTTACGTCTTCTTGGCGAAACCCGGGGAATCCGCCTCTCTCTCTCTCTCTCTTTTTCTTTCTTCCTCTCCCCGTTTCTATTCCTCCATCTTTCTCTCTCTTCCTCCTTCTGTCTTTCGGACATGTAGCTACTTACACAAGACTAGGTCTCATCTCCTCCCTTGCTCACCCCTTCCCTCCCGCCACCTGAATTCCAGCTTCCAACGACGACGACGTCGTGAAGAAGCGGAAACGCGCGGGATGACATCAGGGAAAAGTTTGTTGGTTTCAGGAGTCATTAAACTTGCCTTTCTACGAGGCGATTTGATCAGTCGTCGTGGTGCGAATGTGGGTTATGCCTGTCCTCTGAAAGGTCTGATATATGTACCGCGACTTCTCCTTTTGATAAGGCGAACAAAGACGTAAACCAACAACCGGACGTTTATTTGAAAAAAAAAAAAAAAATAATAATAATTAGATATGTAACTAAATTGAAAATAATTCTCGACGTTTTGAGTGTCTTTTGAGACGTTTCTAAATATTAATTAAAACTTTACGTTTTATATAAATACTTAATTGTTTCTTTATGATAAATCGTCAACTTGTCCGGTTGTCGGGACATTTACCTCAGAAGGAAACTCCGACGAGAGATACGTCGTTGTTTCGAACTGCGTCTAAATAAATACATTACAAATTGATCTTGATGTCCGTTGGCCAAGAGCGAATCAAGTCCCCGACGCGATGTCATCGAGATAAAATTGATCTTTTCTTTACACGATGTGAGAGAAAACGTGTGTGTGTCATTCCGAGATTCTCCGAACGGATGAGTGACTCCCAATTCCATTGAAATGCGTTGCGACTGAGGAATGAAGTCACGAGAGACCGAGGCCGATGTTGGAATCCGCGCTGAGAACTGATTTAGAACTAAGTACGCGAATAGAAAAAAAAAATGCTTTGATTTTGCCCGCTGAAAATATGAGGCGAGATTCGATCGCGACGACGCGACGGACGAGACGTGTACATCCGCGTCGAGGAAACGAATTGTCATCATCTCGCGCGTACGGTCACGCGGAAGATTCGTTCACGGAATGACGATGACCGATCAGCATTGAATACACATCGTCACGTACAGAAAGGAATGTGGCAGAGTCTGTTAAACACATGGCTCGCGGCCATCAAACGAGATAAGTAAAAAAAAAAAAAAAAAAAAAAAACCGAATACAATACGAATTAGATTAGATAAGTCTGTTCTTTCAAAACGGCGAAGTTTACAGAACTTACATAAACGATTGTAATTTTTTGTGAATTCTCTCACTTGCAAGAATAATCGTCGTTCGCGTCGAACAAAAACAAGTTTGCAAATTGCGAAACCGCCTCGATCGCTCACTTTTCGGCCCGTTCTGCAACTTTGTTTAGCGGCTTGTTGCAAATTACACATTCGAATGTAAATTGTGCCGCTCTCGAAAAAGCGGTTCCTTCGCGTTCCTTCACACACAACCGAAAATCCGACACGCTTTCTTCTCGCTTCCGCGTTGTTTTTTTTTCGCGCCGCGAGCGAATTAATAGAAACTTCCGTCCTCTCCGAGGATCTTGATTTTTTTTTTCACTTCTCGTTTCCTCTGCGAACGAAATTTTACACAGAGGGTCTCGATTCCCCGAGTTACGTTACGCTCGAGGACTCATTCAACAGGTGGACGAGTCGGTCAGGCGCATTTTTCCCACCGCGAGGCAAAGGCCACCTGCGCCTTGCGCCTTCTACTTTACTTTCTTCGCGGTTCCGTTAAATACCCCACGCCGAACGCGAATCCAGGTGCGGAGGTCAACTTACGTCAGGTTAGGGTTTGGTCGTTCCCTTCCCCGATCCGCGGCCCGCACACATGTATTAGCTCCGTCACTTCCGCCGCATAAATTGACCCCGAAGACACCGCCTTGATGATCGCGTTCTCTCGAGGTAGGTACCGTTTGTCGTTTGATCGGCCTGTGTTCGAGAGTGAAACCAACCAGAAATCAAAGCTGGACTCGCTTACATTATATATACACACACGGAGTTCTCGCGTTGAACGCGTCTTTTGACAGAGTAGAGATTTATGTTTGAATTTTAAAGAAGGAAGAATTTTAAGAAGGAAAAAAAAAAACAAAATACTGTAAATGGTAAAGGTGAGAATATTTCGTCGATGTTTTGCTTCCACCTTGATTTTTCGAAGCGGCTTTGTTTGCCAGTGGCTTTGCTATCAGCTAGCTGAAAGTTTGCAAACTAGTTTTGCGTGACAACCCGTATGTACATAATTTCTCTGTCGATGTTCATGTAGCCGATACGTCGTTTGCGCATCGAAAATTCCGACGCCGAACTCGCTTTTCGTGCGGTTTCTCTTCCCTGTCCAATCGCCATTTTCTCGATTTTGCACTCTCAAAGCGAGCTCGAGCGATTTTCCGTGACAAATGAGAAATAACATCCGCGAGACGATAAAACCGGCGACGGCTCGCAAGCAACAAAACCGTCGTAAATTTCGCGAGCGCGGTCTCGACGGAGAAGAAGAGGAAACAATCGTTCGCGGAATCTGCCTCCGCCGCGCGGGATAGAAAAGTGCGTAACGGTGCACGCGAAGCGAAGGTTCTCGCGCGCGAGGGAACAAAAAGCCGCCGCAAAATCGCTCGCAGACGCTCGTTGTCGGGAACAGAACGCGAGTGTGAGGGGAGAGGCACACACAAAACGCGAAAGAGATGTGCCGCATGCTGGTACCCGCTGCGGCTTCCTATTCGGATCGCCGTCAACATGGTGGTCAGGGACGATAACTGTCGCCGTGCGATCGGGAGGAAAACCTCTACTCCACTGGGTCGACCGATTCCCCATATTTTCTTCGCGGTTTTTTACACTCAGAGATTAACAATTACGAGGCGGATATTACGCGCGTTGCGCCGTTTTCTCTTCGCGCGTTTCGAAAATCGCGGTCGGGAAATAATCTTTTCAATTATAATCGCGCGCGAGCGTTTAGTTTTTTTTTTTTTACTCGAGCTCAAGGCTTTTGCGTCGAGTGGATGCGGGACGGGTCGTTGCGGGGCTTGCTCGAAACGAAACAATGAGTCGCAACGATAATTTCACCGTCGACGTGGAAATACGCAAAGATAGGAGAAGGTGAGGCACGGTCATGGGAAGAGGGAGACCAGCGGGAGGCGTACGCGCGACTTCTTCTGCGAGCAAGAAGCGAGTCAAGTTCGCCCGGCGGGCACAATCGCGCGAACACACGTACTTATCTACCTGCGTATAGAGACCGGGGACCAGGTAACAGCGTTCCCGTGTTACCGGTCCACGGTCGCCACGGTAATTTATTTAATGTAAGCGGCACACACCGCCGCGCGCGCGCGCGCGCACATACACACACACAGGATGTTCAAGAAGTTTGTCGGCGGAAAGACGCAATTGTTGCATAATAGATCCACACTTTTTTTAAATCGCACTTGTACATACAGAAAGTGTGGAATAAAACGGATGTGCACGTACGTAGGGCGTTTGAAAACTTTTGACACGGTCCAAGATCGATCGAGTCAGTCTGAAGAAAAAAGCCATTTTGCAAAATCCGCGATGCTTATTGAGTCGTTAATTAAATAATGCGAGCCAATGAGCGCGACGGTCCGGATGCTGGAGGCGTGTATGATTTTCAGTTGCAAAGAAAACCATCCTACCCTCAGGCAATCTCTAGCAACGAGAGGCGGAGCAAACGAGCGAGCGAGTCAGTTTCTTGCGATCAGTTGATTTTCATGGCAATGAAAATCACACTCGCCTAAAGTCCGGACCATCGCTTCCCACGCTCTCATTGGCTCACGTTGATTAACAACTCGATAAAAAATATTGCGAATTTTGCAAAGCGGTAAGTGACTTTTCTGTTCAGATTGATTCAGTCTTTATTTTCACACCTTGGCTGTGTGAAAATAATTTTTCAAACATTCTGTATACAAGAAAAAACAAGAGACACGCCAAGAGATGGATAAATGACCGGAAATTTATTAAAAAACTAATTGAATAAAATATATATCTTAACAGATATTTAAAATATTAAAAATTGTTTGATATTTACATGTCTAATAATTATTTCTTTAATAAATGTTCGGTCGTTGGAACATTTACCTCTTATTAGGTAAATATTTTTATAAATATTTTTAAATATCATCTCTGTTTTTACGATCAAGATTGCCAATTGCGATCGCACCGTAAAAATAAAAAAAAAATAAAATAAATCGATAACGCAAAATTGTTTAACGATCGCGCGTATCGTCGTTGACGATGTGTGTCGTCGACGCGCTCGCGTTCGCAGGGAACGTCGTAACCTCAAGAACTCGCGAAGGCGAGGCTGCTGAATGCGCTTGCGATGAACGGGAAGGAAGGTGAGACGCGCAGGCACACGCTTCTGACCTCAAGAATCGACGAGGGGGAAAAAGAGAAGAGGGCGAGCGAGAGAACTCGCCTTCGCGCAGGAGGAGGAAAGGCCCCCGACAACGGTCTCTGGCGCGGATCCAGCATACGTGCATGAAGCGAGGACTCTCGAGTGTGGTTTTCTCTTCTTCGGGTTTTTTTTTCTTTCTCCGCCGCGCGGGAATACGCGCTCGCTGCAGGCTCGACAGTGAACGATAAAGCGAGGTCGCGTCGGGGCATCGAGCGCACACACACACACGCACGCACACACACGTGTTATAAGGGACGACCGAGGGAATTTCGAAATGAACAAATAATCCGGTAGATCCTGATGATTAATAAAAGACACACGGTCTTTCACAATGTTGCAGAAAATTAAATTACAATCGAGAGTTCACTTACACACTTGCAAATCATTGAAGGAATTTATATTGTCGCGTTCAGACGAGATAAATGATACGGCGCGTTGCGCACGATATTTATTTAGAATTAAAAAAAGAAAAAAGCGAATAATGGAAGGAGAGCTTGTAGATAATAATTTACAGCACGCACGTATTTGTGATTTTTTTGCACGTGCTTTGTGTGCGCGCACACAACTTCTCAGGCTCGACGAGCATCATCGGATATTTTCTCCAATACGAGGTTATCAAATCTCCACGTGCGAAGGATGGCAGGAAGAAGCTTATGCGACAATGTGTGATTATGTACGCGTCTGATTGCATCCTCGAGATTACAATCCAGCGTTCGTATCGCGTTATAAAGCCGCACGTAAGCAATTTTTTGTCGGCCCCGACGAACCCGACGATGCTATGCTTCGTGTGTATACGTACGTATGTACATGACGTGTGCCCCGGCGCGCAGCATGAATATTCACTATTCGATAATCGGCGTGGAGGCAGAAAATCCGCTTTATCATCGTAAAAACCAAAAACCGAATCTTTCGCAATTTCGCGCAGATTGCGCTATCTCGCGCGGATAAAATCGCGTGGCCGACGCGTGATGCGCTCAATGCGCCGAGCATGTTACGCGTAATTAGAATATAATAACGTCAGCCTCCTAACGTATAGTCGTGGAGAAACACTCGTGCTGTATAATGCAAAAAGACTAAGGAGGGGGAAAAAGGGGGGGAAGGATAAGGAGAAGGAGGAGAGGATGTGCTAGTTGAACCGTGCGATCGAACCGGGCGAAGAACCGCGCTTCGGAAAATTACATCGTTACGAGGAACTGCGCAACGAGCGTGCACGGGCGCGGTGAAAGAAAAGTCTCCCGATATATCCCCCTTCTGCACACCCTTCTTCTGCCCTTCTCTCGCCCCGCCGACGGAAGAGATCCTTAATTGGTCAAGCCGCGGCGCCACGCCACCGCGGGAAGTATACGGGATCTAGAGACGTGTCTTGGCGACGCGGCAAGCAGCCACGTGTGTGTGCATCGTGCTGAATCGAGAAACGCGCGCTCACGCACGCACGCACGCACCGAGGCGCGCAAAACGCAACTCCGCGGAAACACGAAAACTCGTTTACGTGTTGAAAGCTCATCACCGCGTAACAATTCGACGAGCCGCGAAATTATTCGATTCGTTACGTAACACACGGCGAGTGAACTGATTGATGATTTTTCATTCACTCGCGCGCTGCGCGAAGTTTAAAAATCAAACGCGAGACGAAGATTTTTTTAAAGTAAAATTTCTATAACATTGTCTATTTTATTTTTTTAAATGTATATTAACAAGACTAATTGTTTTCTTTCTCTCTTTTTCGATAGAACAGAAATAATATTATTCGTGACGATAACTGTTATTCTCGGTAACGATAAGATTTATCGAAGTCTATATACGAAGATCTCGGGAATGCTGTCGCGACTTGGCGCGCGGAGACTTGAACGCGGCGTTACAATACGCCGTCATGTGCGTATCTGATTATGCTGACGATATTATACGCCGACAGTTCCGTCCGAGTGTCGTAACTCGACATCGGTGTGAGTGATTTGAGGTAAACCGGCAGCACAGCGCGCGCACCTGCTGTCGTTGCCGGACGTCTTCTTTCCGTCTAGCGTGTCCGCTGTTTCAACGCGCGAGTTACGTTTAACGGTATACCGACTTGCGACGGGCATTACTCGGAAATCGTCTCCGGGGCGAAGCCCCTTTTCTTTCTCTGTCTCTCTCGTCCTCCCACCATCTCTTTTCCGCGATCCGCGTAATTGTCTCGCAATTATTCGCGTAAGAGCGAGCGTGGAATTTCGACTTTCTTGCGTGCTTACAGCACAGAGAGCAGCGACAAAAAGAGCTGCGGCGCGGCTCTTATAGGAGGACTAACATATCCTCCTCTTGTTGTTCTAATTAGGCTATCGTATAATAAAAGCGCGATGGGTTTCGAAGAGAAACTCATTTCTATCGATCTTTTATTTTCTACGAAGATGCAATTGTGCGACAATCGCGAAAATGAACAAATCGTCGCGAAAGATATCTTCATAAAAATAAAACCGCGTACTCGAAGGCGTGTGCACATCTTTTTATTTTTACAAAGCGCGCCCCGATGTGCTCTTCGCCTTTTTTCCTCCAATGTTCTCCGATCGAAATAGAACACGGAGAAAAACTCTCCGCGAGAGAGACATTACGTAAGAGCAAGTCAGCCTGTGGCACAAAGTAGACGAGCGACGTGCAACGACCGGAACTTACAGTGGCACTGAACTCGAAGGGAAAAATGATGAAGACGCGTCGACGACGTTGACGATGACGATTACGACGTCGACGACGACGTGGACACGGCGTCGGAGCGCGTCGTCGCAAGGGAAGAGAGGAGAGAGAGATCGTCTTCCGAGACTAATGATAGTCTGGATTTTAGTGGCTCGTAGCATCAGCTGCAATACGTGTAATGACGATAATGATAATAATGATTGTAATAACGACGACCAGGCCTCGCGCAAGCGAGACGGTCGCGTCGAGTTCGTGAGTCTTTTCTTTCTCCTCTCGTCTCCTCTCGGAAAGAGACGCGCGCGCGAGAGAGGATCCTCTATAACATTACATATAATCCAAGTTGCGCGTTTAACTATCTGACGTAACTCTCGACGTGAGATCGACCGGCGCAATGAAATTGCGCTTGTATCTTTCTCGGAAGAGAACGCCCGCGTTATTAGACGTGAAAAAACGCGGATTGCCGATCAAACGGAACGAGCGCGGAATCGCGCAAAAATCTCATACGTTGCAGATTCAAAAAAACAAAAAAAAAAAAAAAAACAAACAAAAAAAAATGTCAAACGAGATGCGACCCGCGCCGAAATGCGGTCTTCTCATTAACCCCTTGCGCTACGATTTAATTGTGACAAAATTGCGCACTAGAGAAACATTTAATTATAACTAGCCACTATATAAACTGTTATGAAGAAAACAACATATTTTATTTTATGATTCATATATTTTGTAAATTAAGAGTATAGTAGTGAACTTTAATCTTGGTCGCATGATGAGTGTAGCTCATCGTAATGCCATTTGGCGCGAAAAACTCGTGACGAGCAAGGGTTATTAACTTCGTTTTAAAGAAAATACACGCATGCATAAATATATATGTTTAACAGTTTTTTGAAGAATTTATTTTCCCGTCTTTGTGTTTGACGTTTCCGGGTCGGTCTCACGCAGAGATTTTCTTTTAAAATGAACAAAAGACGAACAAAATCTTTCCTACCATGTCTGCTACTTTGACATTTGCCAGGAAAATAGGGATATTCCTTACTTGGATGAACCAATTCGGCAAACGAGAAACGTCAGGTAAAAACGAATTCGAGTATAGTATATCGGGTAGAATTTTTTCCGCGCGCGTATTGAGAGAAACCTAACACGCCACTTACTGCTTTCCTTTTTTAACCAATTGGTGATACACATAAACCTTTTTGGAACATACCGTTTCACGCATAAAATGCGATTCTCGCTCGTTAAAAAACTATATCGAAACGAGAAATCACGCTTTTGTTACCACGAAAAATATGTTACTTTTAAAAACTTGAACATACGGAACTTAATATAAAAAAAAAAAAAAAAAAGAATTAACTAAATGCATTCTTCTTATATTTGGTCGTTTTTGCGTTTCATTTGTTAGTTTTACCAACAGTGTGAGAGCTCCGATGTGAAGTAACTGTCGCTCTTCACGCGAGAGATGCATAACAGTCGCACACCCGTACCCGTTTTAGCAGCGCGTATCCCGTGTGAGCGCAACAATTTCCCCCACCTGTGCGCGCAAAGCCTTGCGAGAGCCGCGCGGCGCGTTGCATAAGTGCTTCTCTCCTCGCCTCGATCCCGACCTTGACTTTGACTTTGACTCTTGATTACGATCACGAACAAGTAGCGCGGCGGCCGCGACGACGACGTATGGTTTCGCAAGCCGCCGTCGTATAGGCGAATAGGCATCTCACCTCGCTGGATACGCTTGTACACTTGCGTTTGCGTCGCGCGGTCCAGTGAGCCGCTGCAAAACTTTGATTCCCGGCAGTAGCAAGCTAGCCTGCGGATCGCCGCGGCATCGATCGCGATTCCGATCTCGTGGAATGTTCGTGGGCGCGATTCGCGCCCGCGGACAGAAGAGAAAGAGAGAAAGAAACAAATAACATTTGCGATAAATACACTTATAAATAAATGTACAAGTTATATTGTTTAATAAATAAGACAATAATTTGTGATAAATTTTTCAACGAGCCAAATGACCGTCCCGCGTAAAGTAATTGTCGATTGTAAATATAAAAATTTGAGAGGATGGATACAATTTTTACGGCGATAAAATGAAGCGTGGTATTCGATCGCCCTAAGAAGTAGCATAAGGGCGATAATAAAAGCAGTGAGAAAAGAGAAGAATGTATACGATGGCCATCGTGTCAGATAAATTACTCGCGCGCGCGCGTGTGTGTGTATATGTACGTGCGTAATGCGTGCACCAGAAAAAGGGTTACAGTAGCCAGACAACGTTTTAAAAAAGAGAAAGTAGGCTTTTGTGATGGAAGCAAGAGAGAGTCAAATGCGTGATAATTTTTTATTTATGGTTTATTTTTTATTTCGTTTTTTTATTGAGTGAAAACTCATCCTCCAAGTTTGGAATCCCTTTTGTTTTTGAAAACAATCGGTAACGTCTTAACAAAAGTCGTCCGGTGTAAAGGATTGCGAGGTGTAATCGAGAAAAAAAAAATAAGATTCACTCGCAAAAACGCCTCGATACCGCTTATTAATTCCGTCTGTTCAAAAAAAAAAAAAAAAAAAAAAAAAGAAGCCAAAGAGAATATCGATAATCGTTAATTCACGGAACACAACGGAAAGCGCGCTTATATATCTACGCCACTCTATCACGGAATCATTTTTCTTTAATGACATATACGATGCGTCGCGGGGAGAAAAAATGCAAATCCTTTGAGAATGCACCGGTGTGGCAAGATGTACGTATTTAAGAAATATGCATAAAGACAACGTTTACGTAATCTTATTACATAATTTATTCCACGCACGTGCCGTGCCGTTCTTGCTCCGTCTGTTCGAAGGAGTTAATTCTCACAAAATGTTTCGGATTACAATCAAGCGGAATTCTTGAGTTTCTCGCTTTGTGTGACGTGACGATTTTAATAATTGATTTTCTGATTTAATTGGATTTCTTCAATGACGCGACTCAACACACAGTACCGCAACAACAACTGAACGGTTTTTTTTTATAAAAATTTTCATGACAAAGCTTACGACTTTGCGTAATATGTTAACATCTGTTTGTCAACATGTTTATAGCGAGTTTATAGCTTCTAGAGCAGATCAGATATGTATTTAAATCAAACGAGGATTGCGTATCGTGAGGCATCATCGCAGCGCGCGAGAAAAATGTTTTATGCATGATCGGTAAATGTCTGAACCTCTCTACGAAACCTCTGAACGAATCTCTGAGAAAGATAAATAAAGCTGATCTCTTCTTTAGGGCATCATCCCGGTCTGCGCGTTTCTCTCCCAACCGCATTAGGCAGTGGTGCCAGAAAATATCCTATCAGCGATTGTGAGACCCGCGTTCCGATATATCGTTTAATTGATCGGCAAACGTGTGGGCGTTAATTGAAATCTTGTTTGAATCCATTTATACTTTCGAGAAATATTCAATTGAACAGCGTAAAAAAATTCATCTAAAAAATTTTTATTTGATATCACAAAAACTTGTATGTTTATATGATTACGTTTTTTTATAATTTATGTATTGTTGTTGCGTGTAAAATTTTTATAACTTTATCGCACTGAAGATATCTCTGTGTGTTACAACTCGTGTAAAACTCGTGAAAATAAATCTTGGGAGGACGTGATCCTCCCAAGATTTTATCTCGTCGACCATTTCTCTCCTATGAAAGTCGTAAACATCTTCGCTGTCGAAATTCTTCTGGAAACTTAAATGAGTGAGAAAAAAGATATTATAAGAAGATTATTTATGCGCGCCGGATTTATCTCAACGCAAAACTGCGTTCTCGATCAACTAAAATAATAAATTCGCGTGTTTGTGAATTTAAAATAATTAATCTTTAAAAATTTCGTGAGTCTCAGGGTAACTTGGCTGGGAAATAAATTGTTCTGTGAACGGACAATCTTTTACTTCGGGATATCTTTTAGTTATGTGACGCACGTTGCAAAAAAGAACAAAATCTACTGTAAAATAAATGAACTCAACGCAGTTTTGAGTTTTTATTTAAACATGTTGCTTTTCTCTCGACAAGGAAATAATTTTGCAAAAGTACGGTTACAATCGCAAGATATTAATAATGGATCGATGATAAGTCGATTTGAAGAGCCACCTGTTGCTCTCGAATCGCTGATTTTCACACGAAAAAGACTCGGAAAAAATGCGGGGAAGGCGAGAGAGTCACCTCCACCCGGAAATGCATTCAACAGTAATAAAACGCTAATTCGATCAAGAGGTGTAATGAGCGACGTTATAACTAGCAGTCTCTGGAAAAAAGAAGAGAAAGAAGAAGAGGAGGAAAAAAAAGATAAGACAATGCACGAGCATCCTCCTGAACGAGAAAACTACGGAGCGCTCGGAATTATAAACGCACCACGCTCCGTTATGCGCATGCGCCCAAGCGGGTTTTCAACTTGAAGAGAACTGCAAAGCCGCGCTGTGAAACGGCCGAGTAGTCCCGCTGGCTGGCTCGCTAACTTTACGGTGGAACGAGGAGGTGGGCCAGTCGACGACCGCGTTGGTGGGGAACGAAAGACAGTCATGAGGTTCGTGTTCGTTGGTGTTATCGGTGCGGAGCGGAGACAGGGGTAGGTTCCGCGGACATGCGGCCGCGTAGGGGGAGAGCGGCCGAGACCACGGGCCCAGACTTGTTCATGGACTCAGTAGCTCATGAGCGGCCTCACGATCGAGTTGTGGCTTTTTACGGGCGCCCCACTCGGAACTATCCACAAGATAACTGTAAATTTTCACCGAGTGAAGCAAGTGTCAGGATAGTGCCACGGACCTGTTGCCGGAAGTAACAAATTGGAGATTCAGTGTTTGCTCGTGAGTGACATTTCGATCGTAAGAACGTGTGGAAACAAGACCTCTTCGGAATTAAGTTGGAACTCCGTTTTGAACGGTTCTGGCAAAGCTCGTGCGGGAGGATACACATATATACACATACAGACAGAGATAATGATGGAATTTACAGGTTCATGAGTGATAGTATCTTGTGTTCTAGCTAGATTTTGAACGGGAGTACTCTCGATCATGACTTTTTATGGTACAGACGTGCTCCGATTTGCCTTTTGACGTGTAATCGTAACTGTACTGTACACTCTACTGCGACAGCAGACCTGACTTTGCCACTTCGATGTAGTGGTGGTGTTAAAGTGACGAAACGTCGTGCATCGCTCGCAACACCGGGTCACGATGCCAAAGATCTTCCTGATCAAGAATCGACTGCATCAGCAGCAGTTGCGGCTGCTGGAGTCGCAACAGAGCAAGAGCCCACCGCTCGGCAGCGGCAAGGACAGTCCACTTGGTAGCTCGGAACCGCTGAGTCTCATAGTCAACAAGGATCAATGTAAAGTGCCCTTCTTAATTAAAAAAAAGAAACAAAAAACGGATGGAAAGCGGCATAACTTTGGCGATTTCCGAATTGTTTTACGTGGCAACACACAGAAACGCGCCGTGTGCAAGCGTTATATTTATTTATTTTTTTTTTTGTTTTAATTATTTACACACAAAAGTATGTTAAGTGACTAATTGTACTAAATATAAAGTAAATGTCCCAGAAACCGAGTATTTATTTAAAAAATTATTACATACGCAAACATTGAACACGACAATTCTCAGTGTTTTAAATATTTTTCAAAATATATTTCTAATTTGTTATTTTCCAATTTTAGTGTATTTAAATTTTGTTAATTATTTCTTCTATAATAAAAATGTCCGACCATTGTCCGGTCGTCGGGACATTTATTTCAACAAAGAATTTTAATTGAAATTGTCAAAGTTACCGTCGATTTCAACATCCGTTATGAAATTCTGCTCTTTCGTGTGCTTATGTAAAATTCTAACAAGCCTTTCGGTTTGAAAAAAAAAAAAAAAAATCTTTTTCTCATCAAAACTCTCTCTCGTTAAATATCACATTTTTTCGCGTAAATCGCGGCACAGATTCCCGCGCGCGTTCGTATTATCGCCACCGCGCGCATTATTGCGAGGGGAACGGATTAATAAAAGTGTGAGACAGTTTATCTTCATCTTTTCGGTGCTGCGTATACGCGAGTTTAATTTGATATACCGATTATCCGGACATTAAGGAAGCGTTGCGTGCAAATTTGAGATAACCGATCTCGACGGTTTAATCCCCAATACCAACCGCATCCAGCATCGATAAGTCGAATGACCGGGACGCGCAACTCTTTGTGAACGCGCTATAAAAACTTCTTCTCCGGTTTGATGTTCTCTTTGCAGCTTGACGTGTGTGTATACCTTACCTGTCGGGCGAGCGCACACAGAAAAAAAAAACACAAAAAAAGGGGGAGAAAAAAGCGAACGCAAAATGTTGCACTTCTGCCGCAGGTGCGATCGTCTTTTAGGATACAGGTGCGATTGCAATTCGTGAGTGAGTATTCGCGACTGTATATATATATATATATCTCCGAACTTTTGGAACATCACACGGCATCGCCGCGGCACGCAGTTGCGGAGAGTATCTCTCGCTTTCGTGAATCATTACCGCACACATTATGCTAATTGTCCCGTATGCTAATTATACACGAGTTGCTTTTTTTCTCCTCGCGTTCGGCCAGGTTTGTCATCTCCGACGATTTCTTTCTCCGCGCGCTTTGTTTGCAGAAGAGAAACACCGATTTTTATTTTATTTATTTTTCTCTAACAGTAAAAATCCCTCGAAGAGATAGCGTTTTATTGCGGTACGCCTGATGTTGCGCGTGTGGATGCTTTTTTTTCTTATCGCGATGTTTCTCGATGATTCATCCGTCGAACGTTGTTTCCTCGATGCGATTAACAACGCGTCTTTAATAATCAATTGCGATAATATTACATTGAAAGCGCGCAAAACATCACGGAATTTGTCTCACTCGACGCCTCGTCGTCGTGCAGCAGCAACAACCAATCTTCGAGAGACGGAGCCGGCGTTTGCGCGTGCGGTCGTAATCTATAATGAATTGCCGCTTCTGCGCGCGGCGCGATTGCATAATGACGTTTACGTTGTTGTGCGAACGGTGTTTCGTCGACGAACGGTCATCTTCCGCGCGTCAGCCTCGGCGAGGAACGGTACAGTGAGTAAAACTGATTGGAAAAATCTACAATTGCGAGAGTATTCTCAAATGTTGCTTACTGTCTGTAAAAAAAAAAAAACGTCGAGGTCAGCCGAGCTTTACGCAAGCTCCGCGGGGAGCAGGAATTTAAATTATTCCGCGGACGAGACGTTAAAAAAGCGCGAAGAGCTCGCCGCGTTTATACAAAGGTCTCGCTCTCTCTCTCTCTCTCTCTCTCTCTCTCTCTCTCTCTCTCTCTCTTTCTCGCTCTCACGTTTTGATCGGAAATGTAATTGCCTCGCGCTTTTTGTAATTTCCAAGACAAACACACGCACGAAGGGGGTCAATCAGTCGCGTGTGAAAACATCGCGTGAGCGATGGGGCCCCCGCTACTTTATTTAGTTACGTAATTTACAGCCTGGCGCTTTTGGCGCGGCTTTGTATCAGTCGATTTCTCGGGGGGCGAAGTCTAGTTCGAGGTCAAATCGGGATAGTGCTTTTACAACGGTACAGTGAGTAGTAGGTGGAAACCGAATATATATATATATATATATACGTGTAAATATATATACGCGGAGTTCTAAAACTGGTTTAGGAAAGTGACCCGGGCGCGGTCTTCTTCCTCCCCCTCGTTTCTTCTTTTGGATTACTTCTCCTCTTCGCTCCCGTCTTTCATTCCCGTTCCGCTCGTTCTTGCTCGACTGGCTCGTATTATAATACATGTATAATATATACACACACACACACACAACATCGGTTTCCTGATTCTCGGTCTGCGTTAGGCGCGCTCCGAGATAACGCGCTCAGGACAGACGGGTCGTACAGTGTCGACGGCCGTGCGACGTCGCAGGTGCATCGGCTCGCTCTTTTTGGTCTATGTCATTAATTATACATTTAATTAAACGCATATATATATATAACGCAGGAACGATCGCTTTGCGCTCTCGCCGATTTCGCCGAGTTTGACAGCCGCGCCACGCCAAATTGTCGTTTCCTTTCCGAAGCGTGACCGGCCGCGTATCCTCCCCGTGATCACTTAATTAGAGCGGTTTAATGGCGTCTTTTTTAAGTGATTTATCGCCCTTCGTAAAAATTTAACGTTTCTCGTGTAAATGGGCGCTCGTTAAATGTGCCGTCATTTAGAGCCACCTCGTTCGCATATGTCGAATAAAACTTCGCTGCCGCATAGCCGTCGGGCTTCTTATATATACTCGTCTCCTCTCTCGATTCGCCGATCGGAAAAGTGCGTAAGTAATAAATGCGTTACGTAAGCAAACGCGTGTGCACCACGCACAGATTGTCGCGAGGACATCAACGCGTGCGCGCGTTTATTCGTGTAACGTTTTCTGTGATCGCGTACTGTAAGCGACGCGACGGACGAACCTTCGTACGCGCCGCTGGGACTGAGCGACGCCGGAGACTTCAATGCCGCGGCGCGCGATGCATGGCGCGGCGCGCGCTCAAGTGCCGCGCAGATTTTCTCCCTTCAAAGGCTTTTATAAAAGATTTTGATTTGAAAAAGGACTTTTCACGACATCAACTTTCGAATTTTATTAGAAATGTATTTTATAAATTTTCGAGAGAGGAGAAATTCTCTATCGGTTTTAAAACAATTTTTACAATTTTGCAAATATTATTTTTTATCATTTTTAAACATATTTTACAATTACACGTTATGTACGTGTACAAACAGAACTGATCTGATACGAAACAACCGTTCTGCGATCTTGAACGTATCTGTTACGAATTCATGGCCGCGGCCTTAAAATGGCGGCGACTCACTTACCCTAACGTGAATGTTAATGAGTTTCGGGAGTTGTATTTGATGTGCGGCTAGCTATTAGGCAACCGAAATTCTTTCTTTCGTGCTACAAAGAGAGGGAGAGAGAAAGAGAGAGAGAGAAGAAACCTCCGTTAGAACAGAAACCTTCGATTTCGCGCAACAAGTTGCGCAACGCGATGTAAACCCGCTGTCAGTGATCGCACGGCCCGTTGTCGGTGCCCGCGACGGCCAAGGCGATCGTGCTGGCATTAGAATCTCGTCGTGGCACGCGGGAACTGTGGGAGGGATAGATAGAAGGTCGACCGGGGAGTCACTGACTAGAAATCTAACCGAGCACAGTTGTGGAACTCTTCGCGCGGGGTTTTCTCGACGATCTCTTACGTAGAAAAATAAATCCAATTTTATTATTCGAGTTCCCGTTACCTCTCGCTGTTTATTTTTGCTATGTAGAAAAAAATGTAAAACGTTAAATGTTACAATATTTAACATTCAAGCATAAATTTCTCTCTTTGTATTTTTAAATTATTTACCAGATATATGAAACACACACACAGACAGATGCAAGCAATTAATCCGTAAACTGGATATCGCAAATGATATTTGGAATTATTATTCATGTCTTCATAAACATTTTTCACGTTTTTATTACATTGTTTACACGCAAGTTTGACGCACACGTATTTCTACAGCGAGGTAATAATTTATACTTATTTTAGCGCACGTGCGACTTGCCTCATCCGCGATAGAAATAGAATTTCTCTTATCGATAACCGCGACTAGATTACTTTTTTTTCTTCTTTTTTTTCTTTCAACTCGGTCGCGGACTTCGATTCTGGATCGAGTCTGGCATTTTATGCAATTGCAGTGCGACGCACGCTCATTCCACTTAAGCTGCGCTAGCAGCTCACCAAAAGAGGATCGTGCCTGTCGCCGTGTGCATGGAATGCGTTAAATTCGACGCGACGACGAAGGGAGTTGGGAGCAGGGCCGGCGCAACCGGCCGCCCAGATCTCATAATACTACTTCTTCTAATATATCAAAATCCATTTTACTTCCGAGTTTGAAAAGTGAGATTTTTTGTTTTTTTAAATTAATACGCAAAAAAATTGTCGAATAAGAAGTTCTGCCTGAAGAAAGTCTAATTGCAGGGTTTGTTTTAACAATTTTGCTGAAAATGCTCCGATATTACGCGCCTGTGCAAAAAAAAGAAAGGATTGCTTCGAAAGAGACGCCGTTAACGCGTTCCTCGCTCTATACGTACACGTATGTAATCGCGCGCGTACATAGATAAATACTGTTACATCGGGCGCGCACACGGAGCGCTTTAACTGTCGTTGACACGCAGGTAATCGCGCTCGGTGACGCGCACCTGTTGCGCACAGGCTAGTACACCAGGATGTGCAGTCATTGCGACGAATTACAATGCATCGCCCGTGAGCCCCGCGATGCGTGCATGCATGTCTAATCGCGCACTCGCGCGCGCGCGGATATACGCGTATGTGTACGTGTACGTCGCTCATAGGGGTACGCGGCACCGTGACGCACATTGAAAAAGAAGGCGTGAAATTAAACATTCAGCAAATTTCATAGCGAGTTTCTTCACTCGCTCGCGGTTTTTTTTTTCTTTTTTCACCAAGTGTCAGAGACGCTTTTATTCCGCGCGAACTTTTATCTCAACTCTCTTATCAATTCCACGTTAGCCCCGTCGTTTGAGTTTAACGTGGATTTGAACGAAATTCACAGGTTGTGTGAGAGGTTTCGCGGTGAGGATAAAAATTCTTGGTGTCTTTCGATATGAAAAATATATTAGCTTCAATATATATTTAAAAAAAATAGAAATATAAATGTAATATAATAAAAAATAAATATATATACACATTTGATGTGATGTAAACACAACAATTACATTTAAATGCGTTTCGATTTTTCTTTGATTACGAAAACTATCTTTGAAAGAGACCCTGTTTCTCTCAGGCGCGAGAGAATTTACCTCGGAGATACAACCGCATTGAAATCGCACCTGTGTAAATTACCCGTGAAAGGGCAACGGAGACTTGACGCAAATCTTACGGAACACTCCGCGGACGCGTATATATATATATATGTATATATATGTACGCGGCGAGAGATCCACTGACTCGAAACGACACTGGACTTCTCTTCGTCGCGTATATATATATATATATAGGGAACAGGTTCAGTCTCGTCGTCGTCGTCGTCGTCGTCGTCGTCGTCGAAAGCGCCGGGAGAGCAGGTACATCGCGCACCTATATATTGGTGTACGTCATGTCTGTGGTGCACACACATCGAACGCCACACAGAGCAACCCCGTACACGCAGACACGGCGCGAGTATACGCGGCGGCCGGCGGCTAATGGCGTAAGAGGGCCGTGACCGAAATTCTTTCCGAGCAAGGGGGCCAAGTGCAGAAAAGAACACTCGGCGCGCGATCAATCTCGCTCTGTACTAGGCGCTGTATGAACGCCGACACAATCCTTTCACGGGATTATTTGTCGCGACGGCAGTAATAATCTCGAGAGCCGTACTCGGGAATAATTGAGTTGTTCACATTGTGTCTTGTTGCAATTTGCTTTATACGCGAGTTTATCCTTGCAGATTTTTTTTTCCAAGTTCGATATTTGGTTGTACACTTTTTTTCTGCGACGTGTATAAAGTTACAGTAAAACACGAATTGTAGTTTTTTTTTTGTTTTTTTTTTTGTTTTCAATGGTGACACGATCTCCGCAAGAGAACACAGTACTCCGACAAATGACACCGAATGACACCGCTCAGTCGCGACGATTTTGCCACGGTCTCTGATCTCGTTGTTGAGAGAGCAAAAAATCTCCCGATCGAAACGCGTCGAATGAGAGCCAAGGTGTGGGATTTTTGTTACGCGCGTTTATTATTTTTCTCTCTCGTTACATATTGAAAATAATATCCTTACGTGCCCACGTACTTACGTGTAAAATATATGAAACTTGTTTTCGAAATATTAATTGTTGCGTCCCGCAATGAAGTCGGTGTTTTTGTACGAGGGAATTATCGAAATTAGCGACTTAGCACATTCCCGTGTCTAATTCCAATTCTTGTAATTTCATCGCGCAAAAACTTGTGTGCGAACAAAAGTCCGAAAGAGATGGATTCTGTACAGTATTGTACTTACTTTTGTCAGCGGACAAAAAAACATCGAACAAAGAGAAGTTTCTCTCCTGTACTTTTCTCCAAACGACCGGTCCAATAGCTCTTTTATCTCTTTGACAAATTTTCGACATTATTGCCGACGTAATTGACTCGACTTACGCCAGAAAATCAAGTGTGTGTGTGTGTCAGAGATGTGCGGAATCCCGAAATTGTCGGGAATTCGATGATCGGGACGGGACGGGATCCCGAAGATTTTCGGGATTCCCGAAACCGAAAATATTCGGGAATCCCGACCTTTTCGGGAATCCCAAAATCTTCGGGATCCTGTCCCGATCCCGAAATAAATTCCCGTCCCGTTTCGACCCGTATTTCTCGGGATCTCGCACACCTCTGGTGTGTGTGTGCGTGTGTGCGTGCACGTGCCTATTAGAAGTACCTACTCGTATAATTGACCCTATATCTTTCTAACGGCGATCGAAAGATTACAAACGCCCTGGATATCTATTTTTCTTTCACTCTGAAACTTTGTTCTCTCGTCGCGCGAAATACCGTCAATTTACCGGTTGTAACTTTTCACTGAGTGCCAAGGTCAAGCGAGAAACGTCGTTGTCAAGTAACGCCTTGACTTTCTGCTGGACTGTAGAAAGGAACTCTCTGAAGCGTGGCACCAGCGAGAGACATGCACATGTCTCTCCGTGTATGCGCGTGTGTGCGTGTAATTTACGTACGTGCGCGTGTTGCTTCTAGGAAGCGCAGAACTCGTATGCGTTTGCCTGCTGCGCGACTCGACGCGTACGATCTGTTTAACAGAGAGAGAATCAGAGGAAAACAACATCTCGTTTATTTATGAGGTGTTTACGATATGGTTTTGTTTGCGATCTGGATGAAACAAATTCTCGGAAAACCAACATGAATTGTATTAATTAATTATTGATCTGCGTATTTGCCGAACACGGCAGGCGGCGGATCAATCGCGCCGATCATATGCGACGAAGGAAATACACATCGGTGGTTCTGCACGCGTCCATTACGTAAAGCGACCAAGTGGCCGCGTGTGTCACCTTGTCCGCGTGACGAAGCCTCAACCCACGCACAGTACCGCTACGCAAACGCTACGCAGATACTGCGGTACGCGCGCGTTCGTGTGTGCGAATATCGCATCTTTTCTCAATATTCCTCGTTTTTTTTCTCCTCGCTTTTGCGTGTGCGGCGAATACGTCAATTTTTATTTAATTTTTGTCTACGTTGCAACGAGATATTAAAAAAAAAAATTATATCAGCACGTATCAAACCTTCGAATAATTTTATATACAATTTCCATTATATTTTTAATTTGCAATTTTTTTCTGATTTCACACACAGCCCCGTCGGGAATAAAAATATAATATACAAACTTGAATGTAAAAAATTTTTTTTTAGTATAAAATATAAACTAACACGCAAAACCATCGCGAGAGGATTCGCGCAACTTGCCTCTCGGGGAAGTTCGCGACCAGATTCAGGCGAGATCCTGGTGCGAGTTTCTCGTCGTTGCGGGCGCTCGATGTTACATCGTCGGCCGTACGCGTTCGTGATGTGGTAATGTCTGGTCGATCCGAACGAAACCGTGGCTTAGCCGACCTACTTACGGCCGACCGCTCCCCTGCGCGAGAGAGTCCTTTTTTCTCAGATTTTTCCTTTCCTTTCGACTGAGTTGCGCCGACGTTTGTAACACACACGCCGCGAGTTTTGCATACCGGGAACACAATGTATCGCACGATGAAGTAATCGACGCGTTCTCCGCGCCAACGTGCAACGTATACTATTTATGTCCGCGAAACATAGCGGGATTTACGGGTTGCCGTAAACGTCACGGGACGGATGTTTTATCGCCGTTCTTGAGAAAAGGCGCGTCGTTAAACCTATATATCGATAGGTCGGAGTCGGATTGACGTATCTCGCGCTTGTCCACACCCCGGAGTTCAACCGCCACCGCGCATATCGCCGCGATACTCTCATTTAGCGGAATTCTCACGTTTTTTACGCGCGCGTTCAACACGACGACATACCGTTCGAACGGTATATAGTAAATAGTTCAGGGATTAGTGGGTGGCTTAGATCGTGGTTAAGATGGATAGACTGCCGATTGTGTCTCGAACTACCTGCGACTTTTTCGTAGGAAAATATTTCGTTTGACTATTTTCGTCAGGTAATAATAATGTCCTAAAAATAGTTAACAGAAATGACTTAAGTATCGGACAAACTGCGGTCAAAGAACTGTGATGTGAACCAAAAAAGCGTTTTTCTTCGAAGTTTCCTGAATTCGTCGGAAATTGTGAGAAGATTGTTGCGCCGAACATTTTGGATCTTCTCGATATTATTTCAAACACTTTTTTTTTCGTAAGGCGAAACCGTTTCTCCGCAAACGATCGGTTCGCGTCTTTTTCTTTGATTTTTGACAGAAGACTGCGAGAAAATTTTTGAAAAATAATTACAGACCGTCTCGTGCATTCTGTTACCTTATTGCGGTGAAAAAATTATTTTGTTTTGAAGTACGTTAGAAAATTTTTCTGCGTTTCCCATCCATTACATTAAATTAATTTGTGATTGACTGTTTATAGTAAATTGCGCATCGAATATTTATTGGAATTTTCTCACCCGCTTTCCGCCCATGATTGATCTCTCCTTCTTCTGGCTGCTCGTCGCGTTCAAGCCCGTTCCTCTCGATGGCGACTCGATGTACCGGTTCTTCCATTTTATTTCTGACTCCGTCTCTCTCTTTCTCTCAGTTTGAGGGAATCAGACGGAGAGAAAAACAAGCGAAAGGAAAAATGAAAAAGAGAGACAGAGCGGACGAACACAGAGGGAACAAGTCGAGAGAGAACCAGCCGGACAACAAGCGAGAGGGAGAACCGGAGTAAAAGAGAGTAAAAGAGAAAGAGAGAGAGAAAGAGAGAGAGAGTCGAAGATAGGCAGAAACGTGCATCGGTACCCCGGTCACGGTGCGATCGCGCAAGTATTTATAGCGCGGTCGAACCTGTTAGGGGGATTTGGTTAGAGGAAACTCCATGCGCGCACGCGGGCGAGACGCGGTTTTCTCTCCGCGCGTATTAACGAAGGTTGCCCAACCAACGGAACAGTCATTTTGGGAACCGTGTGGCGGGTTACCTTCGGGTTATATCTCTTCGGGTTCTCTGATGCAAGCGATTGCGTAAAGAAGTCGTTAGACGTCTCGTCTAATTCGTAAGTTTCGAGGTCGGAATCAAGAAGAATGAAAAAAAAAAAAATTAAAAGCCCTCGTCGTCACAAAATGAATAATTTACATTCTTTATCCACGCGCGGTCCATCTCGAAATTGATTTCAACAGAATTTCTTGAGTTGATGCAAGAATATAAGTAGTAGGATTGATAAGTATCCGAAACGACGCGTAGCGACGGTAGTACCACATTGCGTTGGCAAGTTACATCCTTCGAAAGAATGAGAATGTCAAACCCTGGTTAATTATCGAACGTAGCGTTTGTGCGATGCAACAGCAGTGTAATACTACGGTCGCTATAAATGCGTCCTTTCGGATACTTATCAATCGTCCTCTTGTATATTTTCATAATACACGTATATTAATTTATTTTATTATACGTTGTTGATTATTATATTTATTTATTTTAATTTTTGAATATTTACGATACACAAATTATTGATACGGAAGGTATAAAAGAAAAATCTGTCGCAAGTAATTTTAATATCGCGGTACACAGAACAATTTCGTTAACTAAGAGGCGAAATAACGTGCGCGACACGAGTGATTTCAATGCCCGGTCGCTTCGAGAGAGAGAGAGAGACACGTGAGCGGCTGAAGACCGTAACCGTTCGTATGGCTTGCCGTTTTAATTAAAAACGGTTACTACGGTGAATGCAAGTTTATATACGTATACACGTACGCGCATTATGTGCTTGCTTGTGTGCGCTCGCGAGCGTCGGGGGGCGCGCTGAAAATTGCCGGCGTGGAGAAGAAGCCGGCGATCACGTTCGCGCGCGAAGGACGTGCGAGCGCAGAAACTGTAGCCCGGCATACGGTACCTGCGAATCTTCAAGGTTGCTCGTAAATTCAGACAGCGGGCCACAACCGCCGCCGCCGCGGTTATGACTCTACTCTATGTGTGTCTCGTCGCGCATTACGTATGCCTTACGCGCGAGGTCTTCTGTCGTTCCACCGATATTGAGATTCAATTCTTGTCGTCTTTGAGCGCGAACACACAGCCGCGAATACGCGTCGAGTGCGTAATATCGAAACTTGGGAGAAAAAAAGGAGGAAGTGTATTTATTTTAACGCACTTCGAGCTGATCAACAATTGGTCGCTTTACTACTTGGTTTCTTCCACTTGTCGAGATTTCTCCGATTTCTATTTATAATAGAAAGAAAGAGAAGCGACACAATTTTTTCTTAATAATAATAATTTATTTCAGACGTGAAAATATTTTAGAAATAAAAAGCTTTTTATGTAAAAAACTTATAACAATAAATACACGATTGGACGATTGACTGTTAGAGAAAAAAGGGCAGAGTTTCTCGATCGAGACTGAATCAAGGGAGAACGACGGCGGTAACACAGTACCAAAATGTCTTGCTCTTTTCTTCGACAGATCGCGACAAGACCGATGATGATCGCGCGACCACTCCGGAATCGTTACGCAGCACCAGTCCGGCGCCGTCGCCGCCGCTCCCGCAACCGGCGAGCAGCGTCGCCAGTCCACCACCCAGACGATTCATCTCCAGCATCCTCGGCGGTGACGTGCCGTACGGGAGCAGACGTCACGTGCTCACCCGCGCGGAGCGGAAGGAGTACAGCAGCCCGCCGATAGCCACGGACGAGCCCCCTCAGTTCCTGACGAAGTCGGAGAGGATCGCGCTGCCGAGACCGCAGACGCCGCCGAAGAAGCCGCACGTCGAGCCGCCCACCAGGGCCTCGGTTATCCAGAGGGTGCCGCCGCAGGGCCAGTCCAGAAAGGAGAAGAACAAGATCGAGATCGAGAGGATCGACGCGATACAAACCCACGAACCGGAACAGGTAAAACCGATTGTCGTATTGTAAATCAGTCGAGCGACTGCGAGCGGAAAGAGATGGGCACTTCTCGACAACGCGCACATCGACAAACGTACATTAAGAAGTACGTTTGACGCGTCGTATCTCATATATTTGAAAACACGTCTCTATATGTATTCACGTTTGCGCACGTGTCGATAAATATGCGAAAGTAAACAGACACAAAGAAGAACACGCGCGTACGTTACGTACGACCGTGTGTGTGTTCCGCGCGGTTCGACACATCGTGTCTCGATCTTCTCACATCCTCGTAGGTATAGTTTCAACCGACGAGGCGAGAAACGTCCGGGCGGGCGTGTCTCGCGACATTGTTCGGATAAAGATTTTTTTTTTTTAAATAAAAATGTATATATGTGATTATCATTTAAGACGATTTTCATATACAGAAGGGGGAGCGTAGGATCCTGTTATTAAGCTTAATGCGGTCACGCTTCGTTAACCTCGACTCTCGCAATTCTCACACACATCTCATGCATTATGCATATAGCGACGGATCAGATAAAGAAGGGCAAGGAAAATATTCCACGGCACTGCGCATAGTAACATCGCTTTCTCAAGCTCGCTGCTGAACTCGCATGCTAACATTTTTTTTTTTCGGGGGTTGTTGTTGAAGTTCCGGAGAACTGTGCGCGCGTTTCTAAACACACCACCCACACACATTGCGCCTCAAAGACGCGACCGTCTTTTTGTGGATAAGGAAACGAAGAAGAAATAAGCCGGCGCGAGTTGAAACTTTCTATATTGGAAACGCATATACTTAGTCTGTAGTCTCGAGAGCTTCGATAAAGCTCTTAGGGTTTTTGATCACGGTCGTTGATAAATCGTCGTTTGGTGCCTCACGTCGAGAAGTGCCTATCTAGTAAAGCAGATAAAGAGTTGTAGGTTGTGTAAAACGCTCGAGGAGAAAAGGCGGATCCGGAGAGACGGACGGAAGAGAGAGAAGAAGAAGTCTAATCCTCCAAAGGGGAAAAAAAAAAAAAAAAAAAAAAAAAAAAAGAACGGAAGAATCTCGCTGACAAACAGCAGAAAGGAAGATATCGACGAGTCGAAGAATACGAGACAGATAAAAAAGAATATCTGCTAATTGATTGCGAATTATTAGATTTTGAGCGCTCCTTGTGTGACGCACGCTTGCAATATACTTTAACAAAATTCAGTTATTGTATTATTTTCGTACTGCATCTGCTGTTGTTACCTTCTTGTATCATCGCTTTTACCGCTTTTCTTATTTCGAGACGTTATTCAAAAATCGCACTCTTCTAGGTTCTATTCTATCACTTCGTTTTCATCTGCTCGCATGATCTTTTTCTCTCTTTCTCTTTCTTTCTCTCTCTCTCTCTCTTTCTCTGTCTCTCTCTCTCTCTCTCTAAGATAATAAAATCTATTTTTTCATCTTCTAGCAATTAACATCTTCATCTCTCGTACTTGGCATATTTTTGGAAGTTATGGGAGTTTGGCAAAAACATCTTACTTACACACTTTGCATGATTTTGGAGAGTGCGGACGTGGGAAACAAATAGCGGGGAAAAAGTTGAACGAAAAAACGTAGGTTGAGAATCGTTTTTATAGTTTTTCGCACGAAAGATAATATCTTACCTCGACGACACAAGCAAGGGAATCACCAGAATTCGCGATTTTTCAGGAGCAGCCCATAGATTACGCGGTACCGAAGCGGAAGGAGGAGGACGATGAGAAATGTCGCGAAGGAGCGGTAGCGTCGCGCGCTTCCGGGAATTCGATCGCGAGATCTCTGCTGGCCGTGAAGCTGTCCGGCTCGCACGTGGTGCAGGCGGCAGCGGGACACGGCAGATCATCGAATTCCGGAGGAAACGGTTCCTCCGGCGGGAGCGGCGGCGGCAGCGGCGGCACTTCCGGTAGCTCCTCACCCTCGACCAACAGCAGCGGTACCATGATTGGCGGTGGTTGCAGCAACGGTGCGATGATCGGTGGATGTGGTGGCGGCGGAGGAGGAGGCGGTAGCGGCGGTACCGTCGGTGGCGGTGCGGGCGCGGGGGGCATGCCTCCCGGAGGCAACGGGGGACGCGGCAACTACGGTCCGAGCTCGCCGCCAACGGGATCCCTGCCGCCGTTCTACGAGTCGCTCAAGGGTGGCAACAACCTCGCTAACTTTGCCAATCAGTACAACACCGCGCAAGGTACGCTCAAAATTGCGTACTTTCTTTCGCGAAAATTACGAAGTAAATAAATTAATTATTTAATGTGTTAAACTTGTCCGATTATAATATTGGGACACACTTGCTTTATTTTATTTCAAGATTTCTTTTATCTTATCGATTAATTCTCTAGCTAATTTCCCCATAGGAAACGCGTATCTCACACCATTGACGGCGGTCGGGATCGACTGCGACACCGGTCAGCAGGATAGCTCGCAGCACGCGCAGTACAGCGCGCAGGAAGGCAAACAATATTCTCTGCTACAAAATGTCTGCGCGAACGTGTGCGCGTCCTACGGGCTGACGTTCAAAGAGGAAGAAGAAGAGCTCGGTGCCTACAAGATACAAGCGAACGACCTGTTGTCCGGCCAGTACGGCGCTTACGACGTCACCGACACGGGAATGATGGTGGACATGGTGACCGGTACCGTCGTCGATCCGTTGCAGTTCACCGCCGCGACTCTGACCTTCAACTCGCCGTCCGATCACACCGCTCTGCTGGAGAGCCTGAGCGACGCCGCCGATCTTCTGCTGCCCAGATTGCAGACCGAAGACGGCGGTAGCGATCTTCTCGACGAGTCGCTGCACTCACCCGCGTCGACCGGCAGCAGCGGAATCGGTCAGGACTCCGGTCAGATGACCACTCCTGTCGAGCCCAGCGTCGATCCTTTCCCCGAGCACAGTATGGCCCTGACCAGAGGCTTCGACACGAGGTGAGTGAACCCGCGCCGTGAGAACCGCGCTCGGCGAGAGTCGCGTCACGCCGACCGTGTTTTTTTTTTATCGAAAAAAAAAAGAAAAAATAATAATGCGCGCGATCTATACGCGATTGTTCGCATCGCCTTTCTCTCTAGACACTACACGACTCCGCAACACTTCAACACGTCCAAGCTCGCGGGATTGAGCTACACAGCCGCCGGCGATTCGAGCTATCAGCCGTTGTCGAAGGAACGTCCGGAACTCGCGTTGCACGTAAATCAGAATCACCCGCATCAACAGGATCAGCAGCAGTTGCAGATCCAGGTGCAGCTTCAGCAGCAGAAGCAACCTTCCACGTCGCCGCAACAGCAGCAACAACAACAACAACAGCAGCAACAGCAACAGCATCAGGGCCTCCTTAGCCCAGGATTGAGTTTTGCTGCTAATGGTGAGTTGTTGTCGCGATGTGCTTTCCGTTACGCACAGTGAGTGACTTGTACCGGTTTATTAGATTTGAGACTAATTGCGTTAACGGATATTGTCAAAGGTTTAGAATTGGACTCCGGCAGCAGCGTGGGTGGAAGTTTACCGAGCCCAGGCACCGCCAGTTGTTCCCTAGACGGCACTTCCACCAATACTTCGCCGTCGTGCGCGCTAGCGGAGCACGCTCACAGCCCGGTTGTCTCACCCAGCACAGTTGTGAACGCAGCCCAAACCACCGGATCGGTAGGCGAACCGCCGCTCTCGCAACGGGTCGGTGTACTTCAACAAAGGGTAAGCGACCCAAATTGATCCAGGCAAAGGCATATTTCTTCGTTTCGCAATGTTAAATTACGCGGAAGCGTGTAATTCACCAGGAGAAGCGGGATCGATTCCGGTCCTCATCTTCGCGACTTGATTCCCCACGATGTATTCGAAGCGCGAAAATCGTTCGAATATATCCGGGGTGCGCGTTATGCAATGTCCATCAATTTGAGTGCTTTATCCGAAGTGTTGTTGATCAGAACCGTACCGGGAGAAAAAAGACGAATGCTCGAACTAAGGCGATTTGTTGTCGGCTTGCAGTTGGGTTTACCGAGCGACTGTCAGATAGAATTTGTTAACGGTGGTCACGGCATAAAGAATCCTCTGGCGATCGAGGGTCAAAGGCAGGCGGCGGCCACTCGGGACGAAGAGAGAGCAAATCGAACTCCACCTGGCAAGGTACGGCTGCGCGTAAAAACTGTCATCATTATTGAGAATACTCGGTGATGCAACATGAGTTACTGCCGTATCAAATCGTGAAGATGATCACCGTGAAATTAAGTCGTTAAAGTCCATTATATCGGTATATCATTTGTTTGCTCAACAGGATGACGATCCAAATCGTTTCACCTGCCGCGTGTGTAGCAAAAACTTCAGCCTGCAGCGGCTTCTCAATCGCCACATGAAGTGTCACAGCGACGTGAAGCGTTACCTCTGCACGTTCTGCGGCAAGGGCTTCAACGACACGTTCGATCTGAAAAGGCACACGCGAACGCATACAGGAGTGCGGCCGTACAAGTGTTTCCTCTGCGAGAAGAGTTTCACGCAGAGGTGCTCCCTGGAAAGTCACGGTCAAAAGGTTCACGGCGTTCAGCATCAGTACGCGTACAAGGAGCGGCGTGCTAAGGTAAAGTAAACCTTTTTTTTTTATGGAGCGATAAGATGAATATCCTAATCTAACATGTACCGGTAGCTAAATCCTGCTAGGATCCTCCGGGTCTTTTATTTATTAAAGAAATAATTATTAAATATGTAAATATTAATCAATATTTCTCAATATTTTAAATATTTTTTATATTTTTATTTCCTGCCTTTATTCATCGATTATAAATACTACAAATATGATTTATTTATGAATTGTTATAATTATTTCTTTAATAAATGTCCGACCAGGCACTTGGTCTATGATTTGAACATTTACCTTATCCCGGAACAAAGAAACCGAGTTTAGTGACATTATTCCTCTCTTTGATCGATTCGATAGATGTACGTTTGCGAGGAGTGCGGACACACCACGCACGAGCCGGAGGTGCACTATCTTCACCTAAAGGAGCAACATCCTTACAGCCCGGCGCTGCTCAAGTTCTACGACAAGCGGCACTTCAAGTTCACTAACAGCAACTTCGCCAATATGTTGCTCCAGGTGGGCACAGACTCCGCGTAGACACACACAGATAGTAAAAAAATCTTGAAACACAAAAAAAAGCGTGTTAGAAATAGAAGATTGCACGTTGAATTAATCAACGGTCTGATGTGTAGGGAGGCTTCAATACTCGAACGAACAAAACAAAATACACAGCGCGGTATGCAAGAACATGAAAATTGTTCTTGTTGATGTAACTCTTCAGGGTGGCCTGTTGCAACGAGGGGACTCGCGGAATACGGACAGCTGCGGCCTCGCGGAGCGACGGGAGATCGCGTCGAAGAGCACCGAGGCGCCGCATCAACAGACTAGCTTCTGAATTCGAGTTCGAATACGAGAGAGAGAGAGCGAGTGAGAGATAGAGAGAGAAAGAGAGACGAAGAAAAGAGAGTGAGACCGATCAGTTCTCCGACGACGAGAGGACGGGCCGGAGTCGCGCGAAAAGTACCTGGCCAGAAGGTGGCTCCTATGATTCACTGGAAACGATCATCGAAGTTGCCCGGACGGCAGAATCGACTTAGCAGATCTGTAACCAATTCGATCCTCGCCGTCTTTCAAAAAGGAAGAGGCAGAAGAAAACGAAGAGTAAGAGAAAATTCTTGCACGCAGCTTGAACGAAGTATTATTCTCTTCTTTTCCAGTGATCCTTCAAAGACGATATTGTCGCTATATAAAAGAGAGATAAGTGTTTAAGAAATCGGCGCGCAAACGTAGCATTAAGCCACAGCGATTGACGATATAAGTTTCTTGACAGATGTTACATTTGTTTTTCCTTTTTTTTTTTTTTTTTCTAGACTTTAGAGCGCGACGACGACAATAAACGTCGAATGATTAAAAAAAACTCTCTCACTTCTGCGTCTCGAGCAGGGAATTTCAGAACGTGTGTACCTGTTGCGGGTTTCTGTAACGTCCTGAATTCGTTAGATGTTTGTAGAAACTTTTGTTTTTCTTGTCCAGTTACGTAACTTTAATTTTTTAATAATCGATTAATTAACTTATAAGGAAGAGGATCCCGTCGCGACTGATGAAGGGATTGTAGAAAAGAAGATACGTTTCTCGTATAGGTGACACACTGTATAAACGTATTTCACTCGCACACACATTGTTGCGCGCGCACATACACACATTACACACACATACACACACACACACATTATCTTGCACAACACCATATATTGTTTTTTTTTCTCAATAGAAAATATATAATTTCTTGGGGCACCATGCATCGAGCAGACACACCCAAAGACTCGGATAGAACGTTTCAGGAATGCCGATCATCCTCGGCGACGAGCCGGGGATAAGGAAAAGAGTGCGATTTATACGGAAAGACTGCTTTTTTTTTTCTCAGAGATTTACGGCGAGTTACGTTGTTTTTCGACTCGATGGGGGAGAACGTGGAAAATGTTGACGTCGCGATCGCGCCCACGCGTTTCCGCGATCGCGATCTCTCCGTCACGGAGTTTTCCGTTGTTTTTTTCTTTTTGTTATCTTCGATCGTTGGGCATCTCGGAATCGAAGATATCCGCGTTGCTCGAGCGCCGCGGAACGGGGCGAGAGATCACGAGGGGAAAGGGAGGGTGACTTTGCACCGTACCATTGTAGAAATACGAGACCTGTGTATCGGCGTTCGGCGAACTAATCGCGTTGAAAATAATTAAAATTGACTTGCTTTTATTTCTCCGGATGATACAAACGACGATTTTTATTATCGGGAGTCGAAATTATCGACAGCTTCGAAGAAAGATGAACACGCTTGCCGTGTCTCTCTCTAATCATCGTTCTTTCATATAATTGTGTTTATCGAAAAAATAAAATATACGCGATAATAACCGCGGACTTAAAAAGAAACAAATAAAGAGCTTCAATTTTTAAACTATCTTTCGCGCATTATTTTTCTAAATGCCGATATCGCACGCGTACAATATATATATATATATATTATATGTATTACATA